>OY978218.1:496277-729108 GCA_963854785.1 Vaccinium vitis-idaea | reverse complement strand
ACTCAATTCAAGATTTTCGTATTTCTATCTTTTGCATAGCACGATTTGCACACGGATTGCCTGTGTACAGACGTCTCCTATATGCATATATGAGACTCCATCCGTCCCAAATTACACTTTCCATATTTTGCATAACACGATTTGCACACAATATCGACACATAATATGTAGGAGTAGAGATAAAACGAGAGATGAGAGGAGACCTTGCCGCCAGCTTCAGGGAAGACGTCGAAGTTTTCGATTTTGGAAACGAAATCATCGAGGGTGAATGAAACCCCTTGCAATGGGGATTTTCTGCACCTCTCGTAGGCATCCTGGAAAAGCTGTTTAAGCCTCTGTCTCTCTCTGGTCTCTGCATTTGATACTCCCACTGAAGCAGAAGACGCTACTGCTCTTACCACAAAATTCGGCTTCTGGGTTTGCTTACTGTTGCTGAGGTGGTTGCAGTGTTTGGAGAGACGAGTGGTGGAGAACGGCGGGCATCGAAGGGCGCCACCCAATTGTTGCGCCAGTGACGCCATTTTTCTTGTCGAAGCAGTGCAGAGAGAGAGAGAGAGAGAGAGAGAGAGAGAGAGAGAGAGATTTTGTTTGATTGGGTCACACCATTTGTTGGGTCAGATAAGGTGGAAGGAGGAGAGTGAGATAAGAGACAGAACGGCCCTGTCTTGACCGGATCGGGAGGAAAATAGTTGAGTTTTGCTCAAGTTGGCTCGGACAATTTGGCCATTAAAAAAGAGAGAGTAGAGTTGCAACTGAGTCGAGCCGGGATTTTCACCTCCCCCCTTTTATTGGTTGAGGCTAGTAACGTCACTTTTACCAAAATGTGTATTACAATGGGACCTACACCTTTTCAATCAATAATAATGTTCACCCTTTTCTAATAAGGGTAGACAAATCGCACTCGTGGAGCCGAGCTTGAATATAGTCTAGCTCGAATTTGATTGGAGTCAAGCAAGTCAGTTTATTCGAACTCGGTTCATCTTTTTAAGGATTTATGGTGCTATGGCAAAAACAAATTAAATGGTTTATTTTTTTGACTTTATTATAAAAAAATTGCATTTGGTAGTTTTGCGTCGATTTTTTATAGATTATTAATTCGTTTGGACGCGAGGAATCTAAAGTGTAAAAAAATATTAACTACACTAAAATTTTTGTGAATAAAGACAAAAAAAAAATCCAAAATTTTGAAACTTTTTAATGTTTTCATATTAATTTTTGACTTTTTAGATTCCTCGTCATGATGAACCAATAATCAACAAAAAACGATGTAAAACTAATGAATGCAATTTTTTTTTGAACAAAGACAAAAAATAAACCAAATGATTTATTTTTGCCAAAGCATTAGCTTTTAGAAATGGGTTAAGTTAGAACTAAAACCAGTTTATTTTCATTAAAATAA
The DNA here is from genome assembly GCA_963854785.1 of Vaccinium vitis-idaea. Lineage (NCBI taxonomy): Eukaryota > Viridiplantae > Streptophyta > Magnoliopsida > Ericales > Ericaceae > Vaccinium > Vaccinium vitis-idaea. Next base: position 727,709 of record OY978218.1, on the reverse strand, counting down.
ATATGATTTAATTTTCAATTTTTTAAATATAAAACAAAGAAGACAAAAAACATTACCAAATGCCTTTACTAAACAAGTTTAAAAATTAAAACTCGAGTTTACAACAGTATCAGCTTCGAAGTGCTCGCAAGCAGCTAACTTGTTGAATCTCGATCGAGAGAGAGAGAGAGAGAGAGAGAGGTTGGGTCAACTTGACCCAGCCAGTGTTGATTGGGTTAAATATCCAGTATGTCCAACACAGTTGTAAGTACGGGGGGCCATCTAACACTTTTGGGCCTTTGGCAGGCCTGTTAAGCATTTCTTCTACTTTTGAATTCGATTTTCTCAATCCCATGCCGAATAGCATTGTTGAGATATGGTCACCCTGACCCTGTGTGTGTGATATGTCCAAACCCATATGGAGCTTGAAATTTACTTTTAAAAAAAACTAGCATCAGCAATATTTTAGTAAGAGCGTGAGAATATATTTTCTTGAAATTTAAAGAGGGGCGAGAGATGAATAAATACCAATAGAAAAACTTGATATGTGAGGATCAAGGCCGGCCTGGGGGCAATCCCACCAAGCGGTCGCTTTGGGCCTCCAGTTTTTGACCCAATAATAAGGCCTCCAAAATTGGAGATATATTAAATATTATGATGTCAACACTTTTGTGTAATACGCTTTGGTAGAACAGCGTTAAGATGCTATAGTTTTACCCATGAGGTCCTAGTGTCGATCCTTGCAAACCTTGATTTTTTTTAGGTGAATTTACTTCAAATATGTAAAACTATGTTAAGGCGTTGGGAATGGAACTCACATTCTCTAGGTTCTAAACACTGTACATTTCCACTACACCACTAGGAAATGTCAATACTTATATCGAATAACTTATATATATACAAATGCTTAGAGGTCCCATCTTTAAAACTTGCTTGGGGCTCCGAAGATCTCAGGGCCGGGCTTGGTGAGGACGAGAGAAAAATATCGGTTAGCAAGATGCTGAACGGGGTTCAAGGTTAGGGCCCAAGTATGGGCATTGAATTTGAGTATTTTTCCATCTCACATCGTAATTTTTATTTATCTCATTTGCGAATGCAAGTAGTTTGATGAACTATGTAAACAAATCCCTTGTTTTTTTGAGTTGTTTTTTGTATATCGTACTTGTATTTCCTTCGAATGGATGAGAAATTGAAATAGGCAAATAATAACTTATACGGTGATCTTCCCACCAATTTAGTCGAGAGAAAAAGATTACATAAATTACATTATAGCCCTCCGTCCCAAATTGCTTGCCCTTTTTGTGTTTCCGTGCATTTTGCACGCAAAATCTAATGTATTAGCATTCGATCATTTTTTTTTCAAAATTTTTTACGGCAATTTAAAGATCTCATCGCGTAGAAAAAATTGGTGTAAATGTTTTTAAAGAAATAATTCTCATAAACACATTATTTTTTGAATGCGAAATGCACGCTTCCCCAAAAGGGACAAGTAATGTGGGACGAAGGGAGTTATTCTTTTTCCTTTTTGAATATCGTTGTTATAATGATTTTGACCTCCTTTTAAGTTTACGTTCTTGCGATCTGTTATAGCATATTCGACCAACATCGTCTATTTCTCCATCTGCAAAAGCATCTCCGACCTAAAAAAGAAAAAAAGACGTACCGTATCTATCTACTATCAATCATGAATTGTTTTATTCCCCGGCCAACGCCGACGGTGCCGTTCGTTAAGCAATTGGTCACCACCTAGCTCCACCCCTCAAATTCCTCTTCTTTCATTTTACTACTTCCACGTCTACCCAAAAAAGTTAACCAGATTCCCCAATCCATTTTGCCTGGACCATACGTCATGAAAACTTGTCTCATGAACCCACTTGGATATCCATGCATATTTGTAGCAATTCATGTGGATCCACTGAGAATATAGTAACTAAAAATGACATTCCTTCTTTACAGCATCAATCATTTTCCACAATTCGGTTTGTCCGTTCTGAAATGAATGCCACGTTGTCTAACTCTCGGGTGCAAACAGAGGGGTGCATGTCGAGCCCTCTGCATCTCCCGATTATTATTAGTATTATATTTTAGGTTAGAGAAATGATAATGCCAAAATCATTTTTGTTTGTGCCAAAACTGTAGTGCATAAAAGACTTGTACCTTGCACATGGTACAAGATTTTTAAGTACTACAATTTTGGCACAAACAAAAACGGTTTTGGCACAAACAAACACGGTTTTGGCATTAGCACCATCCTTTAGGTTTTGTTTGTACAAATTACAAAGGATGTTCCACTCAAAATTGTTATATCAGTATATAACAATGACATTTTATTATTAATATATGAATATATGTGATTCGATCTCCCGCATAATGAATCACGCGTCCGCCATGATCTAACTACCATCTCTCTCTGTAAATGGTAGCAGGGGAGGAGCCCATTAAAGGAATATGGGGTCACGTGCCCTCCTGGATTTTTATCCCTAGCTACTGCTCTCTCTTTTTTTTTACACCTACAAAGATGTTTGAAGAATTGGGGTGGGTTTAATTTTTGGTGTTTCCTGTGTTGTTATAGGTTTTCAACCAAATCAATGGATCCCTTCAAGAATTAAATGTTCCTTTCACCGAGGCAAATAACGAATTGTTACTTTGTGTAGCATATCTCATTCCATCCAACTAATTTTTCACCTTTTCGAATGACAAGTTGATACACCTTGTTGAGTTTCATCCATGAAGATCTAAAGTTTTCTTCGGTAGAGTTCATCGAACTCATTAATCAACCCGACACATTTGTTTTTGACATGGGATCTACTATTTATTTCTCAATACTGAAAAATCGTCGGGGTCAATTGCAAAAACATTGAGCAACGAAATATTTAGATTTTTTGTGCTTATGTTTAGAAGCTTTTTGAATATATTATGCTACAAGCTTTTGTGCCTAATGAACAATGTTATATTATTTTACTGTGATTTTTTATTATTTATTGTGAAAAGATGTCCAACAATGCATGTGATTTTTTCTTCCCTAGTTTTTGCAACCACCAATACGTACTCGGTCAAATTTGAGACCTTGTTCGTTTTGGGTTTCCAATTATTACCCTTATTTTTAATTATTATTATTCTCATTTCTCTTTCTAATCAGTACCTCATATTTCTAATTATTACCCCAATTTATCCCTTCAATCATTACCCAAAAACCAAACTCAAAAAACCAAACCAAACAAGATTGTGATATAATTTACGGGTTTTCATTAGTTTTGCTTTAATTATCTTAGATACTCCGTATTACTTTCAATAAATATATTCATGATTCTAAAATGCACTCTTTTATTTTCTTTAGTAAGTAAAATTACGTAGAAGTCTATCTTTTGATGCATGCACTCTTTATTAGGCTTGAAAAAAAAAAACCTGTGAATCATGAATCCGAACCGAACTAGACCTTAGATTTTGGATTGGGTCCATGGATTAATGGTCTGAACGCGGATTGAAAAATTAGAAAACTCTTACTCGCGGTTCGGTCCACGGATTTCATGAAAAATCTTTGGATAAACCGAACCCAACCGAATTTTATGTGTGTATGTGGATGGGTGGGTGTGTAATATTGAGTTAATAATCATAATTGAACATATTATTCTAAGTTATTTTTAATTTTCCACCTGAATGGCTGAATGTGATATAATTAAATTTTAGGGAAAATTATCTAAATGGTTCCTGTAGTTTCACCCGAGTCTCGATTTAGTCCCTCTACTTTCAATTGCACTCTAACGAACCATGTAGTTTCAATTTTGGTCGAATTGAGTCCAAATGTTAACTTCCGTTAGCAGATTAGATGGAAAACCCAATTTGAGGATTTTTTGAGGGTCAAACTCGTCTTTTCGCCCACCCTTCTTCTTCCCCAATTTGTAACCCTAACCCTAAAAAAAATCTATTCCTCTTCCCACTCGGTTTCTCTCTTCTCCTCTCAACTCGTCCTCCCTTTCTCTCCCGACCTCATCAATCTCACAAAAAACTCAGAAATTTCTTCAACCCATGGCCGATTCTGGCCAAATCGAGCCACAAACAGCCTCCACGGAGGCGGACGACGGCAGTACAGGGGTGAAAAGCCCCAATCTGAGCTAAACAGATCCATAGTCCGACCGGACTGGTTGGGCCACCGAGCAACACCACCAGTAAGGTAGTGACGGAAAACGACGGCGACGAAGCCCAGATAGCCATGAAAGGGATCGACGAAGCCGAAATAGCATTGACAAGAGCAGTAAGTAGTAATGGGTCGGCTCAATCGACAGTGGAGAGGGGCGGCAGTGCCCAAGTGACCGCGGTAGGGGCACCACCGAGCAAATCCAGCGCTCAGGGGGTGCCAGAACTTGGTGGTGCTGACCGAACTGCAACGGGAAGAGGCGGTGAGGCTCCGACGATGGCGGAGTGAGTGGATGGAGCTCCTGTGACGGTGGTGGAAGTATCTCAGAGAAGATTTAGTGCCCAAACAGTACCAGAAGTGACTGACGGTGACCCAAGGGCGGTGGGTATGGCGGTAACAGGTGATGACTTGTTAATGGGTGTCGTTGGTAATTTAGCAGTAGAGGTTTCATTTAGCAATTCTGGATTTTTTTTAGGGTTAGGGTTACAAATTGGTGAAGAAGAAGGGTGGGCGAAAAGACGAGTTTGACCCTAAAAAACCCCCCAAATTGGGTTTTCCGTCTAATCTGCTAACGAAAGTTAACGTTTGGACTCAATTCGACCAAAATTGAAACTACTTGGTTCATTGGAGTGCAATTGAAACTAGAGAGACTAAATCGAGACTCGGGTGAAACTACAAGGACCATTTAGATAATTTTCCCTAAATCTTAAGAGTGTTAATTGTAATTTTAATTTTTAAGATTATATACTCATACATACAGATGGGAGTAAGTAATGCTATTTAGTGGTATTAATCTAGTAATGTCTGGATAACAGTATTGTAATGTTTTTCAATCTGCTGTTGGTATGTAATAACAATAATGATACTCGTGGAAATGTAATGCTACTTTGAATCTGGAAATGTAATGGTTGCTTTCAAATTTTTTTGGAATGTAGTAATCCGTGGATAAAACTGTGAACGGAATCTTGAGTTACAGATTGGTTCGGAACTGAACGGTAGACTTTTGATCCGGACACGGATTGCCTTTCCTTTGAAATGTGACTTGCGGTTCGGTCTTTAGATTCATACCAATATTCCGCACCAATCGGACCGTTACACCCCTCCTCTTTACCTAAAGGTACTTATATACGATTTTATTTACTAAATTAAAAGACAAAAAATGAGTGCATTCATTAAACAGAGGGCGTGAAAATGATTTTCTTTACTTTATGAATTGGCCGTTACACGTTTTTTTTAATCTGAAAGGCCAATAATAAGTTAGTTAAACAGCTCCTCAACAGAAAAGTGCTAATGAAGTAAATAGGCTGCACTAGCCAATGGACTCTAGCTCATACAGCATTTTCTTGACTCTCCCAATTACGAAGGCTCGGGTTCAAACCTCGCAATACATGTTAGTGTTTTAGTCTGTAGTGGTTCATACCCGCGTCTCTTTCCCTTTCCCCTTCCCCCAATATATGAACTACCAAATGCATTTTCTTGACTCTCCCAACTACGAAGGCTCGGGTTCAAACCTCGCAATACGTGGTGGTGTTTTAGTCTGTGCAGAGCCGGCTCATAGATTTCGGAGGCCTAAATCGAGCTTATTAAACAAGGCCCACCCTATATTTTGCATACAAAAATTGGCCAATAAAGAGTCTTTATAAAAACAATTATTACTAATTACAAAAGATTTATCATTACAAATGCAAACCTATAGTTATCCAAAAATATACAACCGCTACAATATTTCAAAATCTATCATTTGAACATTTGGTCGTCTCGCACTTTTAGCGGCAAACGTACTAATTAAGTCTTCATAATCAAGCATCTTCACCATATCCTTCTCAATAGACAAAATAGCCAATCCATTTAATCTTTCTTGAGACATGGTTGACCGGAGATAATTTTTTTGTATGGAGGGGTTACACAAAAATTATATTGGGCCTAGTATATATATGTAGGGTTCCTAACTAATTGGGGGCCCTAAAATTTTGGTTTTTGGGGGGGCCTAAAGCCCAGGGTTCTTTGGATTTGTGGGTAAGCCGGCTCTGAGTCTGTGGTGGTTCATACCCGCGTCTCTTTCCCTTTCCCCTTCCCCCAATATCTGAACACTACCAAATCCAACGAATCCTCTAATGAGGTGTAGTAAACGACATGAATGTCTATGTCTATATGTGCAAATCATACACTTCAAAAGGCATACAAAAAGTTTGTAGATCAATTCATCATACGCTACAGTGTTCAAATCGTATGGAACAGTATTTGCCTTCCCCAATCGCAGATGGCTCCTCCTCCTCTTCATCATATACTCTCTTCGTTCTTTCTGTAAAGATAGTCCACTAGAAAAGAAAAACAAAAGTAGCAAAATTTGAGATTAAAAAAATAAAGCATTTTTGTGCTTGGTTTTTAAAAAATTGCACACCAATATTGAAAAATCAAAAGGAGATCTTTAATTTCGTGAAGAAAAGATTTAAAAGGTTTTGTAAGATAGTATCTTATTTCTATAACTGAAAATTGTGCGCTTTTTCGTAATAGATCCACTTTACGGGACAGAGGCAATATCTACTCTAGAAGATGAAATTCAAAGAAGGTAACCTAATGCATTAATTGCAGAGAGAATAGATATACCAGGAAGATTTATCGTTTATTAGACTATTACTCAATTTTGTTAGTGCATTTTCTCCCTTTAATTGATGGCTAGTTAATTATTACCTCCATATATTTTGATCTTGATATGATTAGCAGATTCAGTAGTGGAAAATGGTCCTCAGAAACTGTTGCTTCCTCCGTCACTTTTTAAGTGATTCATATCGGAATATGTGCAATTTCAAACTCCTAAAAAAACATATTTTTTATATAATTTTTTAATACCAAATTAAAGTGCTCAATGAGTACTCTACAGAAGTATATTTTTTAACGTCTACAAAAATCCCCGTTTCCCAAAGGTATCACTTAAAAAAGGACGGAGGGAGGGAGTTTATTAATAGTTGCTAAATTGATAGTCACATGACAATGCATCACAAAGATTTTGGTTTAGGTAAGACTTCCACCGACGTACCGTTGATTAACTGTTGTATTTCCATTCTTACGAAGATTGATCGTCTTTAATTGAACCCTCACTTGCGAATATGGAATGGTCTTCCGGAGTAGCCGGTTCATGTGACCGGAGGCTACTCTTCATTATAATAATAATAATAATAATAATGTGACGGGAGACGGAGTAATTAAGGTCGTTGCTTCATTGCATTACAATTAAGTGCAGCCCAGGATTTAACGCTACCCCGGAAATGGTCCTCAACTAAGGGTTGGCAAAATGATAGTCACCTTGTAGACGACGCATCATGAGTTCAACTCTTACCCACGTATGACTATTCCAGTGTCGACACTGGAATAGTCTCCCGGAAATATAGTCCGTTTTATGTGGCCTGAGACCGAGTTACCAAAAAAGGAACCTTGTTGTCATTCGCTTACCTTTCCATGTGAATCTCAAGTAAGGTTGCTTAATTTGCCTAATTAGTTCTATAACATTGTAATGTTATTGTCAACCTTTTTAATTTGGAAATTATTTTTTTTACTCTTTTTTTTGGCAACACAATTTCAAATTTGTCTTTTAGCATGATTTGGAAATTGTATCGCAATTCTCAACAGATCGCGCACTGTACCAGTGCACCCCGCACTGCACCAATCATTTTTTACGTTATATCAAATTTGTCTTTTTTAATTTAGAAATCATATTTTGAACGGTCTAGATCGCGCATTGCACCACTCTAGTGCACCCCACACTACAGGGTCCTGGGATTTCTCCCTATCTATCCATTCAAGGAACAAACATAAATAACGGTTTTCTTAAAGAAGCCACGTGTCAACATGCAGCAATCAAATTCCATTTGGAGGAAAAGATCTACAAATTTATTGGCTTCCAAAATTGCTCTCTTTATGGATTTTTGTCTTCATCTTTAACCTCGTGTATAAAATGGGGTAGATAAGTTGCCTGTATCCCCCATGCAAAAATTATCCTCATCTTCTTCAAACCCCTTATTTCTCCTTCCTCTTTTTCTTCTATTCCATTTGATAGCTTTGAAAAAAAAGATTATGGCAGAGAGGGCATATGTGACATTTCTGGCTGGAAATGGAGACTATGTGAAAGGAGTGGTGGGTTTAGCCAAGGGTTTAAGGAAGGCAAAATCAATATACCCTTTGGTGGTTGCAATGTTGCCTGATGTTCCAGAAGAGCACAGAGAAATCCTTAGATCTCAGGGGTGTATTGTTAGGGAGATTGAGCCGGTGTACCCGCCGGAGAATCAAACTCAGTATGCCATGGCCTATTATGTCATTAACTACTCCAAACTTCGTATTTGGGAGGTACGTACATATATATATATATATCTTGTTCGAGTTCTTGGTCCCTTAATGTTTTTTCCCGAAAAATTTCTCTCTAAGCAAATATGAATCCGGATATGTGTTTTCACGCAAACAATTGAATCGTGACGTTGCAACTTTTCTTCAAGGGAAAGAGTCTGGAAAAAAAATTTGAGTGATCACAAAATTGTTTCAAATTTAATTGGCACTTGCATGTTCTTTTTTGTTACTTAATGTAGTTGGTGGGTATTTTAGCTATAAAGTTATATTAATTTGTGACTAATTAGGACGATCTTGTAATTAAATGGATAAAGATTTCTACGAAGCTAGAAGAAATCTTTTTTTTTTTTGGGCTTTTTATGTGCCAGATAAAGCCACCCATGCGTTTCATGATCATTTGAAAATTTTCCTAGATGTTAAAAGATATGATTAGACAATAATTAGTTTTATTGGAATAAATATATCACCATCATAACATTTTAATCAGTACTAATATCATTTATAATATAGCAAACATATCATCACATCAAATATGGTATATATCTAATCGTCTCACAAGGTGCCATGTCGATCGGGGTAACAACCGATAATAGTTGAAACATTTTTTCAACAAAAAACATTTACGACGGAACTTTATACATTCTAATTGTTCAAACAGATTCATATTGCATCGTTGATCTTTCTAGCCTATCTAATGGGCCTTGGACAAAAAAGTTTGACTAGTTAATAATCTTGTTGTAGTTTGTGGAGTATAGCAAGATGATTTACTTGGATGGAGATATACAAGTATTTGAGAACATTGATCACCTCTTTGACAGTCCCGACGGGTATTTCTACGCCGTCATGGACTGTTTCTGCGAAAATACTTGGAGTAAGACTCCTCAGTTCAAGATAGGTTATTGCCAGCAGTGTCCAGAAAAGGTCCAGTGGCCAATGGCGGAGTTGGGTCCGCCGCCTCCTCTGTACTTCAACGCCGGCATGTTCCTCTTCGAGCCGAAGCTCTCAACTTACAATGACCTCTTGGAGACACTCAAGCTCTCAGTTCCTACTTCATTTGCAGAGCAGGTAATACTCAAAAAATTAATAGGAAATTAAATTTGCGACAAAAATTAATGCTTATTAATTAGAGTTAATTTGTAATATTGATGAAATTTTCCGATGTTTTGCAGGATTTTCTGAACATTTACTTTAGGGATATTTATCGTCCTATCCCTCCGACCTACAACCTTGTTTTGGCCATGCTGTGGAGACACCCTGACAACATAGACCTTGACAAGGTGAAGGTTGTTCACTATTGTGCTGCGGTGAGTGAACACATGAACCATTCAAGAACCGGTTGATGGATTGTTGCATTTTTCGCTTTTAAAAGTTGTTTTTTTCCCCAAAGATTACAAAAGAAAGTAGTAGGGAACATGAAAAGTTTCTCCGAAATAGCCTAAGAAAGAGAAATCAATGGTTCAGATTTATGTGATATCTCTTTCCTAGACTATATATTTCGGAGGAATTTTTTATGTTCCCTAACAATTTCATCCAAAGAGGATCCGAACGACACGTCTTATTTTCTGTGCACTAACTTAAAAAGTCTACAGTCCTACTGTCCTGGAAGGCTAGAACTGGGACTAAGAAAGTTGCCCTTCAAGTAAATTGTGTGATCCAAATTCACTGAGTGAGTGTGTAGGGACCACATACCCAAGTGAATTTTAAACTACATAATTTATTTTAATTAGTATTACTCGATTCCAATTGTGGAGGCCAAATCTTATGTATCAAAAAAGCGTGTGTACCTTTATTCCCGTGTAATTTTGCAGCTAAAATTGCACGGGAATAGAGGTATATTATGCACTTTTGGGTAGAGGTGACCCAAAGTGCCATTTATGGTGCTGTAGAACAACATCCCATTGTAAATTGCTCTCTATTGGAGTACTATTTACTATTTGAGGTTTTGGTTTCTATTTTTTGGGGATTTTGAAATGTGTATATTGTAGGGATCAAAGCCATGGAGGTACACAGGAATGGAAGAGAACATGGAGAGAGAGGACATAAAAATGCTGGTGGAGAAATGGTGGGAGATTTACTCAGACGAGTCATTGGATTTCAAGAACAGCACAAAAGATGAGCCTGGACCATTTATTCTGCAGATTCCTGAGACTGGTGGCCACCATGGTGTAGATCACTACATCACTGCTCCATCTGCAGCCTAATTTCCGGATGAAGAACACACATTTTCCTCACTTCTTGTTATGCTACTTTATTATCTGAATGAGTACTATAATGACAATAATACTACGTTGACCACATTTGACGACCGTGTTTTTGATATCATGTAAGTTGTTTTTAATGCATCGGTGTAACAGACTACTTGTCATGTTTTTTACCGATGCAGGAATGACAACTCAAGTGGTATCCTAAACATAGTCACCAAATGAGGTCAATCTAGCATTGCTCCTATAATAAGGCAACTGATCATTGTTCTAAAATGTCGATGAAGTACGCTTATGACTCTAGCAATTAAGAGGGTTATTATTCCGTTATAATTTTCAATGTATTGTGTATTGCTACTGAGAATCCACTCTTTGTAGCGAAATTTCTATGATAAAGTAATGTTGTGATTCTGAACTTTTTTATTTTATTTTATTTGTAACTTAGCTTGAAATAGGAAAAAAGTTAATTGGATATACAACCTACAAGGGCATACTACAGGAGGAAAAGAAAGAAAAAAGAAAGAAATGAGAAAAACTAAAACCTAACCGCAGCATAGCAGATATCCAACAAACCTCAAAACACACTTTAAAGAAGTAACACAAAAAACACCATAACAAAAGAAGGTCATGCGAGCCTCGAGAACTAAACTCTTGAACCCTTTATCATCTTGATTTTCTCCTGAAGATTCTTTCTATTTTCAACTCTAGTGGGTGAAGAAGTTGATGAATCACCCACCAACTGGTTCAAATTAATGCCGGGGGAATTCTTGGAGACTCTCGGAAATATGTAGAGCGATGAAGAGCCACGAGGGGAAGCTTTTGTTGATTACTACCCTGTCCATGGAGAATCGGGGTAGCACTAGAAGATACAGCCCCGTATCATAGTTGATGCGTAAACTTGTGCCTATTTGGTTGATAAATGAAATGACAAAGAAATGTTTTGTATCACCTACTTCCGATCCATCCATTTATCTCATGAGTTAGATACTAGACAACTTGAGTAAAATCATTGGTTGGGCTTCCTTAGAATGTTAGGCCATAGGTTCTGAATATAATATGGTATTGGCTGTTACTATTCCATCTTCAAAAATATTACGGCACAAATAATGCAGATGTGTCTAGAACCATCTGAATGTGTATAAAGCTCGATCCGGATGCATATATGTGCTAATCTAATGCCTCTGCCCTTGTCTAGAACCCTAGTGGTTCATCTTTGATCCAGAAGGACCATAAGCAAACTCCGACACGAGAGTCTGGGACTATAATGGTCTGTGACATATGAGTGTATAAATTTATAAATTTATGTGCACAGATTCAAATACAAGTCATTCAATGCATGTGTCCCGCAAAACAATGTCCATGTGTACTAATTAATTTTGAACGCGTTTGTGTCCGAAGCAGTACATATAGGTATGTGTATGTAGCATTTTATATCAAAAGCTCGACAACCACACAAAAAACTTATACATTTGTACAAACAATCACATAAATTGGGCAACCACATACTGCGTACAGAGTCCTACACCATGTGAGTATTTATTAGTGTGTTTTCTGTGGCATTTTACCTTTGTTGTACCTACCGCATATATACCACCACCTACCTCTTTTTTTAGGTAAAGAGAGAGAAATATATTAAAACAAAACCACTGGCCCAAAAAAAGCCAACCAAAAAAAAAACCACATACAAAAAAATAACAGAAAATAAGAAAAAATAAAAAGTACAGAAAGTAAAAAAAGACAGAGCCATCACCGGAGCAGTCACCACGCTGCCGCCTTCGTTGTTTAGGGCCATTACCGGAGCAGTCTCTCTCTCTAAAGTTCCTCTCTCACAGCAGTCTCTCTCTCTAAAGTTCCTCTCTCACACTTCTACCTCTTATTTTTAGATCCTCCAAATACCACCGCATACCTCGTAGACAAGGTCGGCCCTAAGGCGAAGTCAGAGATGCGACCGTTTTAGGCTTGTAATTTACGAAAAATGATCCCCGTTTTCCTTAGAATTTGTCAATATAATATTTATAAACTATTTCTTTTTAACCTCAAGGGGTTGGCAAAGTGGTCTTGTCTTGGGACTTAGGGGTTTGTTTAAGGTCTCAAATTCGATTTTTCTTGTTAGTTCGGAAATTGCGTAAGTTGGCTTGTACATCCGGTTTCAATAAAAAAAAAAAACTATTGATCTATTATAAAAGTAAAAATAAAATAACCTAACACAGGATATATTATAAAGATAGTTTCTCCAGGAACCATCTAAACAGAGGTTAGTCTTCCAGACTAACAGAATCTTATTATTAAATTTCTCATAATCTCACCCTCTCTTTCTTACAATAGTATGGCCTTGAATCTTTCTTGAATAAAAATAGGAAACTAAAGGCCTATTTATAGGAGAAGGTTCAAGGGTTGCTCTGTAGTAAGTCATTATCTCAGGGGCTTAAGGTGTAATTCTTGCCCCTAAATCATTCAATGGATTTGGTTGGAAAAGGATCAAGTTTGTTTTGTTCTTTGACATGTGGCCAAATTACATCTTTTCACAACACAATGAATTAAAACCTCTTAAGATTCTCTCCATGTCATTCAATGAATTGAATCATCCAAACACATATTTCCACAACATTCCCCCTTGATTGGATGATTGTACATTGGGAAGATGCCTCATTAAAAACCTTGCCAAGGAAAACCCAATGGGAAAAAACCCTTAGCGAAGGGAAAAAAGAGTACACTATTCTTATGTTTGTATATATGGAGTGATGATGGGGGTTTACAGATTGCCTCATTAAAACCTTTCTAACGAAAACCCAATGGGAAAAAATCTTAGATGAAGTAAAAAGAGTACAATCGACAAATGATCTTCAGGTCATTGTCTCCCCATCAATGGTGGTTGGTAAATCTTTGAGCTGCCGCATCCCAATATTATGAACAAGCTTCATGAATGTTGCAGTTGGGAGTTTCAGTTGGGAGTGCCTTGGTAAATAAATCCGCCAAGTTGTCATTAGAACGTATCTGTTGGACATTAATATCACCGTTCTTTTGAAGTTCGTGCATATAGAAGAATTTGGGAGATATGTGCTTGGTTCTATCACTCTTGATATAGCCACCCTTGATTTGTGTGATACATGCAGAATTATCTTCATACAATATTGTTGGACTATCTTTAATTGAAGATAATCCGCTTTTGTGTCTGATATGCTCTATCATGGACCTCAGCCATATGCATTCCATACATGCTTCATGAATTGCTAAAATCTCAGAATGGTTAGAGGACGTGGCAGTCAATGTTTGTTTCACTGAACGCCATGATATAGTTGTACCACCACATGTAAAAATGTATCCTGTTTGTGATCTAGCTTTGTGTGGATCAGACAGATAACCAGCATCTAAATACCCAACTAGTTCTGGCTTCGAGCCATTGGGATAAAATAAACCCATGTCCACTGTGCCTCGAAGATAGCGTAGAATATGCTTAATTCCATTCCAATGTCTTTTAGTTGGACATGAACTATATCTGACCAATAAATTAACTGAGAAGGCAATATCAGAACGTGTACAATTGGCAAGATACATCAGTGCACCAATTGCACTCATATATGGTACTTCAAGACTTAGTAATGATTCACTTTCTTCTTGAGGACAAAATGGATCCTTGCTCACATCAAGTGATCGGACAACCATTAGAGTACTTAGAGGATGAGCCTTGACATGTAAAAGTGTAAGACTTTTTTTTGTATATGTTGACTGATGTACCATAATTCCATCTGGCAAATACTCAATCTGTAGACCGAGACAAAATCTTGTTTTGCCAAGATCTTTCATCTTAAATTCCTTTTTCAAGTATTCAGCGATTTTCATGAGCTCTTCTGGAGTTCCAACAAGGTTTAGATCATTACCATAAACCGCAATGATAGCAAATCCAGTTTTTGATTTTCTAATAAAAAGGTATGGACAAATTGGGTCATTTATATAACCCTCTTTTAATAAATATCCACTGAGACGAATGTACCACATGCGTCTGGATTGCTTTAGCCGTACAGAGATCTTTGTAGCTTGATAGAATAAAAACTTATGGGCTTATTATACGCTTCATGCATTTTATACCCTTTAGGAACTTTCATGTAAATATCAGTATCCAGTGATCCATACAAATATGTTGTTACCACATCCATTAAGCGCATATCTAAGTTTTCAGTAACTACCAAACTAATCAAAAATCTAAATGTTATTGCATCCATTACGGGCCGGTGAATAATCAATACCTGGTCTCTGTGAGAAACCTTGTGCAACCAATCGTGCCTTATACCGCATAATTTCATTTTCTCATTTCGCTTTTGTACAAATACCCATTTATAACCAACTGGTTGTATCCCTTCAGGGGTTTGGAACTTTGGATTATAGTTCGAAAAACTTCTCGTTTTGCAAGTGAGCTTAACTCCGCTTGAATTGCCTCTTTCCACATTGGCCAATCATTTATTTGTCGTGTCGACATTCTTCCATGGATTGTGGTTCACTTTCATCATCACTTCTGGTAATATCAAGGGCAACTTTATACGAGAACACATTGTTAACAATGGTTTTGTTTCTTTCCCATATTTCTCCTGTACTAATGTAATGTATTGAGATCTTGTTATTTCCAGGTACCTCCTCTTCTGGGGTTAACTCTTCAGGAGATTCCTCTTTAGGGGTTATTCTAGGAGAAATTTTGGATATGTCAATTTTATCCTCTTCGGGGACACTTGCAGTTGTGGGTATAGCTTCTTCAGGAGAACTAAATTCATTGCATTGGTTTTTCCTCTTTTGGGGATTTTTATCTTTTGCATCAACAGGTCTGCCACGCTTTTGGCATGTCTTAGGCTCATTTGCTGCTGCACCGACAACTTTTCCTATAGGGACCTCAATCCTTTCTCGGACATTAGTAACAGATATATGAGATTTTGTTACTTGTTTTGTGTCGGTGAATGCATTGGGTATCTGGTTTGCAATATTTTGTAAATGAATGATCCTTTGAACTTCAAGTTCACACTGATTAGTCCGAGGATCAAGATGTGATAACGTCGGGACATTCCAAGTGATTTCATGTCGACCTTCGAGCTACGACTTTTCTCCCCATAATGCTGGGAAGACTATTTCATCAAAATGACAATATGCAAAACGTGCCTTAAAAACATCACCTATTAAGGGATCAATATATTGAATAATAGATGGTGAATCAAAACCAACATATATTCCGAGTCTACATTGATGACCCATCTTGGAACGGTGAAGAGGTGCAATGGGTACATAAACAGCATAGCCGAAAACCTTTAGATGACAAATGTTGGGTTATTGACCATAAACAAGTTGTGAAGGGGGAATATTTATTATAAGCAGTGGGTCTAATACAAACAAGAGATGCAACATGCAATATAACATGTCCCCAAGCAGAAACATGCAATTTTGACTTCATAAGTAGGGGTCTAGCAATTAACTGCAGTCTTTTTATTAAAGATTTTACTAAACCATTTTGAGCATGTACATGTGCAATAGGATGCTCAACTTCTATACCTACAGACATGCAATAACCATTAAAAGCCTGAGATGTAAATTCAACCGCATTATCAAGACGGATAGTCTTAATTTGATGATCTGGAAAGTGTGCTCGCAATTTAATAATCTGGGCCAAAAGTTTAGCAAATGCAGTATTGCGAGTTGAAAGTAATGCCACATGTGACCATCTAGTGGATGCATCTATTAAAACCATAAAGTAACAAAAAGACCCACATGGAGGATTTACCGACCAACAAATATCCCCTTGAATTCTTTGCAAAAATGATGGGGCTTCAATATTTATTTTCGAGGGAAATGGTCGGATTATCAACTTTCCTTGTGAATAAGCAGGACAATGATAATCACTTGGCAAAAGAATCTTCTGGTTCTTTAAGCTGATGTCCATTTGAATTTTCAATGATCCGACGCATCATTATTGTTTTTGGATGTCCAAGGCGATCATGCCATAGCATAAACAACTTTGGGTTGGAGTACTTCTGGTGTGCAACAACATGTGATTCAACTATCTTTATCGTTGTATAATATAAACCAGAGGAAAATGATGGAAGTTTTTCTAGTACCAACTTCTGGTTGGATACTATAGAAATGATATTGAAATATTCATTTCGTCCTTCGCTTATGGTTTCAATATGATAAATCTCTGAAACTCAATAGATTTCTTCGGGATCTAGTAGAGTACAAAGCCTCGTCAATACATTATTTTGTTCCATTTTGCAATATGATATTAGCCCTTCTAGAGCCTTCGATTAGATCTGTTGGACCCGATATTGTATTAACGCTAGCTTTCATTGTTACTAAATTAGAAAAATATTTGGCATCCTGAAGAATAATGTGTGTAGTTGCACTATCCCACTAAGCAAATATCTTTTTCGTTCATCTTTGAATCACCAGTTGTTTTAATTTAGCTTCAAACATAAACAAAACTAATTATTTAAATGACACAAGCACTTTTATTCAAAAGCAAACAACATGACTACCACATGATAAAGGTAAAACACATCACTCCTGACGAAAATAAAGCACACTACTCCTAAAGAAAGTAAAAACGCGACACTTGAAAATAGGAGATAGCTTAATTGGTTTAGGCATCCTTATCACCAATTAGCAACATCTTCTATACAGTTGGAAATATCAAGATTTTTCAGATTTGGAAAATCATCTGTGAAATTAGTCTCTATATCCATTCCATCAGTAAAATTGGAATCAGTCCCTTTTCCTTTTTCCTTTGATGCCTTGTAGAGATCCACCAAGTGTTTGGGCATACGACAAGTACGTGACCAATGACCTTTTCCACCACATCGATAACAAGTATTATCAGAATTCTTGGGGTTATTCGTGGATTTCTTCCCCTTTGACGTTGATGCTTTAGGATCATTATTTTCCTTTTGAAGGAAAGATGCATTCTTCTTGATAGATGGTTTAAATCTGCCATGACTTTTATAGTGACGTTTTCCTCGTCCGCGACCACGATTGTCCTGGCGTCTATTAAAATTGATTCCATTTGCTTCAGGAAATGGTGTAGAGCCACTAGGCCGAGCCCGATAATTTTTCATTAAAAGCTCATTGTTTTGTTCGGCCACCAAGAGGCATGAGATCAATTCAGAGTATTTTGTGAAACGACGTTCTCTATATTGTTGTTGCAAAAGCAGATTTGTGGGGCGAAAAGTAGAAAATGTTTTTTCAACCATTTCAGCATCAGAAATTTCTTCACCGCATAATTTAAGTTGAGAAACAATTTTGAACATTGCTGAGTTATACTCTGTAACTGATGGGTAATCTTGGAGCCTTAAGTTTAGCCAATCAAAACGAGCTTGTGGAAGGATCACCGTTTTCTGGTGTTCATACCTCTCTTTCAAATCATTCGACAGTTCAAGCGAATCTTCTATAGTGAGGTACTCCTTTTTCAGTTCCTCCTGAATGTGACTACGGATAAACATCATAGCCTTAGCGCGATCCTTCAGGGATGCACTATTCCCATCCACAATGGTCTGCCAAAGTTCCATTGCATCCAGGTGGATTTCAACATCGAGTATCCAAGATAAGTAATTTATTCCTGAAATGTGTAATGCTGTGAACTCTAGGTTTTTGAGGTTCGTCATTTTCTAAAAATATCAGAATTTCAATTCATTAGTGATGAGTAGTTAATATAAGAATTAATTGAAAAAAGAGCAATACTTTTCTTTTCTTTTTTCATTTGGTGGGTCTTAAGCAAATAAACTACCAACTTATACATTCATCTAGGAAAATGACTGAGAACATAAATATCATAATACAAAAAAACAAACTTGCATAATCACTGGGGTTAGCTTGGTGACAAACTCGTGATTTCCCTTAAGGAGGTCACGGGTTTGAGACTCGGTGTGGTGAATTCAATATTTGAGGACCCGCCCACCTTGTTGCCAAAAATTCTTCGGGTATTCATCATTTTATTTTTTGTATTTTGCAAAATACTTCAGGTATTCAATTAATAGCAAATACTTCAGGTATTTGAACCTTTACACGATATACACCATACAAATTCACATGTGTAAAGTGATATTGTGGATCTGATTTGTGAGTTATAAGTTACTATGAAATAACCTTTTCATTAGGAGTAAAAAAAAATTGGTCTAATTCTTGAATTTTCGGAAGTGATTTAGTGGTAGCAGGACACAAGCTAAGTTCACCTTTGGGGTTCATATTCTGTGGGTTTTTCCACCAAAATGTTCACATGTGAAGAAAGAAGGAAACGAACCAAAAAAAAAAAAAGAAGAAAGAAGGAAAAACTAGAAATCTAGCTTCATTTTCAGTACCTTTTAGAAAACAAAAGTTGGACTAAAAGAAATGAGTTTCATTTGCAAAAAAACTTAGTGAATATGAGTAGATGGGAAGGTATAACCTTTTTTTATTTATTTATCACAACTAAAATAGCAGGAAAGGTGAAATGTTTTTTTTTTCCCTTCCACGTTGTTCTGCTTTGTATATATTGTAATAAGAAAAATTAAACATATGAAGGATAACATAATTAATTCACACACCTTTATCCCAGCTGGCTAGAGTCGTGCTGATAACGTGTTATAAAAGTAAAAATAAAATAACAAAACACATGATATATTATAAAGATAATTTATCCAGAAACTATCTAAACAGAGGTTAGTCTTCCAGACTAACAGAACCTTATTATTAAATTTCTCACAATCTCACCATCTCACCATCTCTTTCTTACTATAGTATGGCCTTGAATCTTCCTTGAATGAAAATAGAAAACTAAAGGCCTATTTATAGGGAGAAGGTTCAAGGGTTTCCCTGTAGTAAGTCATTATCTCAGGGGCTTAAGGTGTAATTTTACCTCTAAATCATTCAATGAAGGGTAAATTACACTGACCTCCCCTGAGGTTTCTGACTTGTACACTGACCACCCCTACTTTATCTGAAATAGCACTGACCTCCCCTGAGTTTTATATTTTAGTATCAAAAGCACCCTTCACCGACGGGTACCGACGGCGCCGCGGACCCCCTTGTGGGTCCCCAACGGTCGATCCGAGCCGTCCATTCATTCCAGAATCGAATTCCGAGTGGGTCTACGCGGGAATCACCTCAATCGGACGGTCCTAAGTGCTCGATCCAAAATCACCCCATTTCGTTCAAAAATTTTGGATCGAGCACTTAGGACTGTCCGATTGAGGTGATTCCCGCGTAGACCCACTCGAAATTTGATTTTGGAATGAACGGACGGCTCAGATCGACTGTTGGGGACCCACAAGGGGGTCCCCGGCGCCGTCGGTACCCGTCGGTACTGTTGAAGGGTGCTTTTGAAACTAAAATAAAAAACTCAGGGGAGGTCAGTGCTATTTCAGATAAAGTAAGGGTGGTAAGTGTACAAGTCAGAAACCTCAGGGGAGGTCAGTGTAATTTACCCTTCAATGAATTTGGCTTGGAAAAGGATCAAGTTTGTTTTATTTTTTGACATGTGGACAAGTTACATCTTTCCAAAAGACAATGATCATATGTGAGTCTGTGACTGTGATATATATCAGCCCCCGTCATTTCCGTTGCACCCAAAAAAAAAATATATATATCTAATATAGTATTGCAGAATGTGTTTTAGTGAGGAGGGCTACGGTTGCGACAAGTGGCATGAAATGAGTGGGTTGTCATTAGAACTTTAAATGGTACATGTGACCTATTGATATTCCAATGTGTCTAAATATAGCAATGTATATTCAAAATTTTGATCAATTAACTCCTTCCTTCCCTATTAGTGGCAAATCAATCTCACGATTGTAGAATTCTTTTTGTATGTAAGGCATTGTAATCCAAAAAAGAAACCCTTATTTGGAAACCATTCGAAATTTCCATGGCTTATTCCTGAAGTTATAGGTTGGTAGAGGAAATTGTCCATCTCATACAAAGAAATTTCCTATTTGAATTTCTCATTACTTATTTTATATTATTTATGGATCTGTGATCTTAGAACCAAAATATATAGAAAGTTAGAAACATAATTTTGACAAATCTTTGTATGAATTCGAAAGACTATGGAAGGAATCACATATAACTACAACACCCATAATTGTCCATTCACCTTTTCCCACTTGCTCTCTCAAACAACAAAAAGATCAGAGAAAAAAAGAATGTGTGCAAAATCTTGAAGGCAAATACTAGGAGTTGTTGGTGACGTTGTGCGGGAATCTCGATCCGGTCTTTGAAGAATTTGTCAAGGAATGTGATTTGTATAGACATTCTTATCATAAGTTATACTGAAGAGAAGAAATCTTGAAGGAAAATAAGTGCTGGTCTTCAGACCATATTCCGTTTCTTCGTAGACACTTCATTGTTGAATGCTGATTCGTAGTCTTTTTTGGCTTTCACTTATTTTGATTTTTGACTTACACTTATTTAATTTGTTCAATTTGTGCATCGCACGGGTCGAGATGATAGCAATATATGACGCAACATAGAAGATCCATGCCTCTTCTTCTTTTGTGTGCAACAAATTGAATGATCATGGAAACAACATAGAGTTCTTCTGATCATGTTGAAGCAATTAAGGTTTTAAAAACAGGCAGTTACATGACGTTTCCGGCGATACTTAACGGACTACCTTGGGATACCGTTGCACCCCAATATATAGGTGAGAAGAAAAATTGCATGAGTATTGGTTGGTTCCCATTACGTATCCGTTTTTGGTTTACAATCATGTATTTGACTGCTATAAGTGATTTAGACAACAAAATTTTTGTTATAAAAAATAATTTAATAGTAAAAAAAACTCACAACCAATTCAGTTTGTGCAAAGCACTGGTAAAATAATTAATTATTCGGCTTAGAAATCTAATTGAAAGGAAGAATTATTCTCCACAAATGTAAAAACATAGGATTATATATGCAACACTAGAGGCCTATAAAAAAAATAGAGATATTTATAAGTTGACAACTTGCAATGAAAATGTTAAATTAACCTAAAACCCTCTCTTATTTATTTTCATTTTAATTTTCATGTTATATGTGCATAGCATGGGTTCAGTGCTAGAGACTTATGAGTTTACTCCCATTTAAGGTCTCAGGTTCGATTTCCCTTGCCAGCAAACTCTTAGGGCCACTGGGGGTAATGTCCGATCGTTACCTCCATCCTCCAGGGCCCTGGAATTAGTCGAGCTGCATGTAAGCTGGCCCGGAGATCCGATTATCAAAAAAAAAAAAAACATCACTTCACCCCGTGCATAGCACGGGTTTTTCGCTAGTATATTTATATATCAGCAGCCCCCGTGCAAATCCTCACCAAGGGGAGATAGGGAGAGAGAGAGGAGGAAAAGAGGGAGAGAATGGAGGCGGCCAAACCAGAGGGAGTGGTGAAGCACATATTGCTAGCCAAGTTCAAAGATGGAATCACACAAGACCAGATTGATCAACTCATCACTGGCTACGCAAAACTCGTCTCTCTCATCGAACCCATGAAGGCTTTCCACTGGTAACGTACCCCCCACCCTTTTACATGTTTGAACAGATGCGCGTGTGAATCTTCTTGTTTTTTTGGATCAAACTCTAGTGGGTATAATCTCTATGGGGAATTGTTTTTGATCAATTTTGTTTTATTAGTATCTTTCCTCTGCGAAGTTCGACTGTTCATCTATTGTAATCGTAGTTTCTTGAGTGGTTTGATTTGAACTGGAAGGTTATTCATTACACTAATAGAGTCGAAAATGTTGATAATTAATTGATTATTGAAGTACCGGAAATTTTATTAGCACTCGATTTCACAGATGGGTTTGTGGGGTCTGGATAAGGTTGAGCTCTTGTTTTGCTTGGTGATTGAGATTATATTACCCTTTAGTGAAGATGTGAAAATTGAAGGTAAATCAACAAAGATTTGAAGAAATGACGCCCAAGCCACAGGCTTGGACGAAGTGTGAACCTAGCTTAAGTGGATTATATCTTACAACCCGAGAGACTAGGCGAAACAAGAAGCCTGAAGATAAACAAAGGTAGAAAGGCAGCTAAAACAAGGGATTTGGGCAAGAAATAGGAAAATATAGCTCAACGGCTCAACCAGTATAAAAAAAATGCTGTTACAATAAAAAAACCGCCATCCATCTCTAGATAATGTGCTGCCCTGGAGAGCACCTGTATGCCATCTCTAGATAGCACCTCTCTTCAAGGGTCTCATGGCCAACACAGGCCAGAGTCCGAGCAGCAATCGTCATTGGATGATAACAAAACCTTGAGCTTGAAGCATCCTGCAACAATATTCCGTGATGGCCACAAAAAACAATTCATTGATGATTAGGGTCATCTTCATACAAGCTACCACTGAATAATTTATCAAAGCCACCAGTAACCTAAATCAAACTATTGAGGGTTATAAAATCACCAATGATACAGTGATCAAGAGCTTCAAGGTAGTGATTATTGTTCTAATCTTAGGGTCAATGTTACTGTGACGTTAACAGCACACTCAATACCATTACAGATTGATGTATAATGCAATATGACTCGTGGGTGTTCCTCAATTGGTTGCGGTGGAGAGGTTTTAAGTAGATTTTGTTTGACCATACCCTTGTGACAGAGCAAAGACCCTACCTTTATGAAGCTCAACTTTTTGTCTGTACTATATGCATTACATTTATTCGGGTCTGGTGGTTTTTCCCTTTTGTGGATCTAACACTGATGGTTATATCTTAAATGTTCGTTGTAGAGAGCTTTGAGTAGAGTCGGAATCATGAAAAACTTTAGGAATATAGGAGTATCTAATTTGTTGGCTTCTGTTTATAAACATCTTTTGAATATATGTTAGTACATTTGTTGCTTAGTGACGAATATTTGTGCTCTACAATTTTGTTGTGTTACTATAGAAAGAATTTAAAGGTAATTAGTGCCCCCTCTATACCAAATTCCTGGATCCGCCACTGCACTTATGGCATGGGTATCTCTCAATTTGGCTGCTGTGGAGAGGTTGAATTCCAAAATTTCATCTTGTTTGATAAGTCTGTCAAGTTGAATGTGTTTATTTTACTGGAATGATAATGTCTTCTTAATTTCTTGGGTTTTCCCTGTTTTGTGATATAACACTCTTCAGTATCTCTCAGTTGTTTGACTTAGAGAGCTTCAAGCCTGTTCATATTTCTCTGTTGTTTTATTAGTCTATTCCCCATTCTGATAGTTACCAATCCAATAAAACAACTCACCAGTTGGACAGGTAAGAGTAATTGGCATCCCTTTAAATGCTGATGAAGAGGAGTGATAGTGGCAGCGGTCGCGTCCTTTGTTCTGTATATGGTATTTTGCTAGTTGACGGTGTCAAAGTGGGTGGGCTCAGCTATTTTTCATAGATATGGATAACGAAACTAGTTTTAGGTACCAAAAGTTCTGTGTGCAGGTAAGGAAAAAAGGGTTTGTGTCATAGGTACAATGTCGATCTGTTGTGGTGAGTGGCTGTTTGTGCCACATATTTTGATGACGATAATGTTTGTGTTGTGTGCGCAAGAATTTGAAACGGAGAGAATAAGGTGACATGGAAAGAGAGGCGTGGGAGACAGAGAGCCTATTTCAGAGTAGTCAATCTATGAATGGATGTCCATGAACACCCTGGTCTTTGTCTTGTAAGGAATGGTAGTCGGCAATAGCTATTTCTTAGTTTCACGAATCCAATCAAATAATGTCATTGGAAACGATTGTTGTGATGTAGCTTATCTATACTTGGGGATGTTATTTGTGTCAGAACTCTCTATTGTTGCTGATTCGTTGCCTTGTTGCCTTTGAAATCCTATAAACACATCATCAGACAACCAGATTTTAAGTTGTTTCTTAGATTGAACTCTACACATATGACAAACTAACTCTGTTATTGGGTTGGTCATCTGCGTAGTGGGAGAACAAAATCTGAATTTCCAATAGACTTCCTTTTTTGTTTACGGATTCTTGTACTCAACAATGGACGCCTTAACCCTTTTCTAGAAGCCATACATGATGGATTGTTCTGTCATCTCAGAATTTCTTTTTCCCGATTTTACCTTCAATGCACTAGCAACACAACCTAGGACTCAAAATCTCAAAGCGAATCCATCGGTATCTCTTGATTTTGGACTTCTTTAATGAACTTTTGTGGGCAACCATGTTCATTAGGTACTGAGAAAAAAGAAAAGAAAAAAGAAACCATGTTCATTAGGTAAGTTGAAGTTACTTGGTGGACCATCTGCATTTGGTGTAATTTTATCTCTCTCTTTTACCTATAGAAAGCTCTTTTCGATGTGTGTGCATCACTAAGAAAGTTCAAAATTCAGCAAGAACGTCCTCTGGTTGCTGTGAATTAGTGAGAGTTGAACTTGAATAGTCGATGTTTGTTGTCACATTTCATATCATCAAGTAGCCTGAAAATTTTGGTGATTGATAGACAAGTTCTATCCATTTGCAACTATCTCAATTCCATTGTTTCATATTTTAACAGGGGAAAGGACGTCAGCATCGAAAACGTTCATCAGGGCTTCACTCATGTGTTCGAATCAACCTTTGAAAGCGTTGAAGGCATTGCAGAGTACCTTCCCCATCCTGCCCATGTAGAATTTTCGAACATTTTCCTACCTGCTTTGGATAAAGTCCTTGTTGTGGACTACAAACCCACACCAGTCCTGCTTTGAAGCAAAAGTGGGCAACAGCGTTGTCTCGAGCCTTTAATTTTTTCTCTTAAATGGTTATATACCTCTGCCTTTCAGTGCAGTAAGGGCCAAGCGTATTAATGTCCGTACGATGAGTATTTCTTGTGTGTTTGTTTTTTTTTTTTTTTTTTGATCTGGTCGTGTGTTTGTTTGTATGATGACTTCTATTGGAGATGCCATAAAGTTGAACTTCTCAAGAAATAACAGAAAAAGAAATACTTCCACTCTAAAATATTTGTTCGGTCCCCTAAATGAATATTAGTACAATTTTCCAAAAAAAAAAGATAAAATATTTTACATACATTAAAAAAAATCATTGATTTTAATTAGTCTGATTTGTTGGGTGGTGTGCAAAGTTTAGTTTGGAGTAATTTTTTCAGCAATGCTACATAATACCCAGAAAATGGAGATGCCATAAAGTTGAATCTACTTACTAGTATATTTTTTAGTTGCTTGTTGTCTAAAGGGAGAGTTAGTAACACCAAAATACAGATGAAATTGCACTTGGATACGATACGAGTCCATTTTCATAAATCATATTTGATTGCCTGAGATGCCATAGCTTCCACCATTCTACATGCACACTCATTTTGTGAGACAAAATGACTAAGAAAAGGAAGAAGGTAAAATAATAATAATAATAATAATAATAATAATAATAATAATAATAATAATAATAATAATAAAAATAAATTACACAAAAGCAATATGATTTTCCTCAAAACTAACCTATAATTGTAGGAGTCCCCCCTCGGCGTACTAGAAGAGCTCCTATCCATGACCAAAAAAGTTTCTGCCCGTTGCGACCACGTCCAGAATACGATGGGGGCAGTACTACTTGTTCCCCAAACCCGTAAGATTGAGACCCCAACTACGCCAAGCTACCACCCATGGAGGTAAATAAACCTACTCAAAATGGTGAACTTGCACTTCCTTCAAAAAATATTCCCAATTGCCAAAAAAA
Organism: Vaccinium vitis-idaea; assembly: GCA_963854785.1. Lineage (NCBI taxonomy): Eukaryota > Viridiplantae > Streptophyta > Magnoliopsida > Ericales > Ericaceae > Vaccinium > Vaccinium vitis-idaea. The sequence continues at coordinate 701,429 of OY978218.1, read as the reverse complement.
AAAAAAAAACAGACATCAAATCTCCAAAATTTATATGAATTTTCTGCATAATAAGACCAAATTTAAGGAAGTATATATATCTGGTAGGATCTCTATCGAGTAGGTGAACGGGTAATCACTAGGTGCATCTCTATCGAGTAGGAGTATCAATTATGGTTTTGCATTTAGAAATTTTTTTACGGTAAATAGTTAAATAAGGAAAAAAGTACGTAAAGGGAAATGCTACAATACACATCCTTATTTTGGTGTGTATATTACACCCCTAAAAATGTTACGAATCGATTATCTTTTGTGAATAAAAAGTTGCAATTTTCTTGTATAAAAGTCATGAATCATAGAGAAAACAATATGAATTATATTTCTGAAAAGTTAAAAAAAATTTAATATTACAGTTGCGAGATTCTAAAAAATGTTACGATTGTCATGATCTGACACGATATACACCATACAATAGGTGCATATGGTACACACTTTTAATGAGTTTCTATTGTAGTCATTCCCGTAAATCTAGTGTATATAGTACCTCTTCTAAAAGAAATTTGAAGATTAATAAAAACTTGAAAGTAAAAGAAATTTGAACTCAGGTCCATAGGAAAAAATGTCCGTGCAATTGGTTAATTATGTGATCGATCGGGACCACTATATAATCTGAGAATATTACAAAGTTGGGACCGCTATGGATCAGTAGAGTTTTTTTGGCTGTGTGCGTTTTACGTTGATCTGATTAAATGATGACTTTCTATTTTTATGTTTCATGACAACGTCTAGAATTCTATAATCGCTGCAAGCAATACTTTTCCAAGCGTAAGAATTGAGAAAATTTTGGGTTTAAATGGGGTACCACGTGTACCCTACCCTATTTGCACCCAAAATTTTCTCGTAAGAATTAAGTGGTGCCATCAAAAAGAAAAAGAAGGCCGTTTTACCTAATTTTTGTACTGTTGAGTGACTATACCATTTATTGAGCAAAATTTGGGAGATGAAGGCATTCAATTATTGGGGGGGGGGAGGGGGGGGGGGGGGCGTCTAATTAATTGTATACAGTTAGGGGTAAAGCCCATATTGATTAGTCCTATAAGACTTTAGGAGGAAGAAAACACCTATATATCACGTCTTGCCCACCATGCCAAAGTGATTTTATTGAGTGCAAACTTTTGTTAATTGTTACACTCAATATCGACTATCCAGGGACTCTGTTGTTCAAGGTAGGGATGGCAGGGTCTGCCGACCGATCTTGGCCGTTGTTTTGCATGGCTAAGATTTGAGAGGAGTTAAAATACCCAGAACACCCTTTAGCACCCCTCAAATATGGGCCGTCCAAAATACATTTGGACGGCGGAAATCGGGTTGGCAGAGTCCCCGAGTTCGCAATTGTTACTGCATAATCCCCTTCCCCCAAAATCAAGGCTGATCCTGACATTTAGAGCCGTGATTCCCTTTTCAAGCAAAATATTAAAAGCGATAAGTCAATCCTCAAAACTGATTCACATTGGAGTCCCGAACGAACGATACGACATTTTAGTCTCAATCAATGGGCCATTTCAAGGTCAATATATCTTTAGTGTGTCATATGACTCATATTGCCCGGCCAGTTTGGCTTTCATATATTCACACATAGTAATGTACACCATATTACCTAAAATTCAATCTTTAGGAAGTTTGTAACAAATTCTCACATTTTGCCTAAACAAGAGTAAGAATACCGTTGAAGCAAAAGGATTAGTTGGTGTATCACCATGTCACGGTTTTGAGAATAATGAGAGTGCCCAAACAAGCCATGCATTAAGGAGATCAGATGCTCTAAGGAGCTTCTATATATGAGTAGACCTGTGAGGTGACATATCATCCTCAACGGAAAATTCACTTTGACAATCTCACCAGATTTCTTATTGATTATTACAATTCCTTATTAATGGTAAGCATAACCCATAACTCTCAAATTTGCGGCAATTTCATGAGATTTCTCCTGAAATTGATCGTCAGGCCCCTCCTAATGATTTCAGACCCTCCATCCAATTTGTGTGTGACCTTATTTATCTATGGCCTAAATCTTGTTTGGCCATGTTGTTGAGTGGGAGAGGGATGCAAACAGCACGTTGATCAAACTCAGGGGCGGAGCCAAGGGGGGTCAAGCGGGGTCACTTGACCCCACTGAGGTGTCAAATTTTAATAGGATAGGTATAATATTTTTTAAACTTTCCTATTTTTGCCCCTTGTATATGGTTTTTTTGTCCAACTACTTGCCCTCCTCCTTACCATTAACCACACCAAATAATTTTCCTTCTAACTCTCTAATTCTCTTCAACACTACTTGCCCTCCTTACCACACCCAATCGCGTCGAGTTGTTGTATACTGTCTTAGATATGCAACTCAAAGAGCTGAATAATCGCTTTAATGAGGTAAACACCAAGTTGCTTCTTTGTGTTGCATGTCTAAGTCCATCCAACTCAAGTTTTGACAACCAAAAGTTGAACCACTTGGCCGAATTTTATCCTAAAGACTTCTCCGGTACTGAGCTTTTGGCACTTTCAGATCAACTTGAGAATTTCATCATTGATGTGCGGTCTAGTGTTGAGTTTTCAAACTTGAAAGGAATTGGTGATGTTTCTCAAAAGACGGTTGAGACCCGAAAAGATACCATTGGTTTTCAGCTTTTGACTTTGACTCTAATTTTACCTGTTGCGACATTTACAGTAGAAAGAGCATTTTCTGCCATGAAGATTGTGAAGAATCGACTTCGTAATCAAATGGATGATCAATGGTTACATGATAGCTTGATTGTGTATATTGAGAGGGAGATTTTTAATAGTATCACAAATGAGGCTATTATGCTACGATTTCAAAATTAATATGATAAACCGCCAAGTCACTTGTAAACGCTATTATAGGTTTTAAATCAATATCTGCTTGGCTACTTTTTGTTGACTTTCTAGTGTAGCTTTTTGTGGTCGGTTGTGGACGCGGTTATATGTTGTATATCTAAGCTAATTTTTGTTTGGCATTTCAGTGTATCTTTTGGGAGATCAATTGTAAAATTATATGTTATTAATAGCTAGATATCTACTTTTTCTCCATTCTATTTTGCATTTTGGTTTTTTTTTTTTCTCAATTATTTTGCTTTAAAAATTTGACCCCACTGACATTTAGTTCTGGCTCCGCCCCTGATCAAACTCCCGTCTGCTAGCTCTTTTAATTAACTTATTTGGCTTATTTTGCTTAAAAAATTAATGAATATTATTTATTGTCAATTATTGTTAATCACTTATTTAGCTTTTCTTGTTTACTTGAGCCAAAAAAAAAACGGGAGATTATTTTAAGGTGATATTTTGTGCTTTAACCTCTATTATTATTCAGCTTTTAATCAATTATAATTTAGAGTTATTCTCTTTCTTCTTATGGATTCAAGAACCCTCGCGGATTTGAGACCTATCTTCATTTGAACTAATACGCTAACTAGTTTCTCGTGAATTCCGCTGCGTTGCTTTAACAAAGTAATATAATACTATACTACTACGGAAAAACCAGAATACGAAGCCACTACTTTTTGTTCTCTTGTTAGTTGATTACTAGACTAAATCCAGTACAATACTATTGTATTTAGACCACATAATCATCTATTTATCTTTTGAAACAATAATTTTATTGATTCCAACTTGCAATTTACATTTTTTATACATTTTAAAAATACATTACCCAATCAGAACAATTCACGATTCGATTCGATTCCCGACTATAATAACTGAGAGAGAAAGAGCATATTCAAACTGTCGATAACCAAGGCTAGGATAGTAACATACTAATCATCAACCCATCGACAGGATGGTGGATTTTTTTTATCGGATCGGGATCCAATCCGGTCCATTGACAGGCCTTCCTGTTGTTATTTGCATATCGTAGATTGGGTTTGGCTAGAGGGAGAGAAGATGGTAATTAGGATCGTGGCTTAATTTGTTTTACCTTCGAGTTTACTGGATTTTTTTTTTTTTTTATAGTGAATCCCCAACATAGGGCCCTTTATATCTTCATATAAAAAATTGAAATGTATGTAAATACTCTAATTCAACAGGGGGGAAAAAAACTTTTAAAAAAATTGAACATGAATTTTAGACAAATATCTGAACTCAGAGATAATTTACCAGTACCGAAATGTACTTGTATTGGTATGTACCATATCAGTGATAAATTTGCTGTTACCGATCAATCTCTGTCCAAGAAGAATTTGAGATGAGAAAGAACTCGTTCGTTTGTTGGGGTGAACGTACTTGTTTCGCCTGCTAGTGATCGATCTAGAGAGATGAGAGATCAATCGAATGAAGTCTGCATTCAGTTTTTTACCTTCCAGAGTCTCAATCAGTGGCCATTATAGTCATACGAGTGTCATATAACTTATATTGCCCAGTTTGGCTTTCATATTCACACATAGTAATGTACACCACATTACGTAAAATTCAATCTTTAGGAAGTTTGTAACAAATTCTCACGTTATGCCTCAACAAGAGTAAGAATACCGCTGAAGCAAAAGGATTACGTAAAATACCTCTCTCTCTCTCTCTCTCTCTCTCTCTCTCTCTCCAATTCCGCTATCGAATTTCAACCAATTCCGCTATCGAATTTCAAAATTCCGCTATCGAATTTCAAAATTGAATTGAAAACTGAGTTTAGAAAGAGAGAAAGTACCCACGTCTTCAAATTCCCCTATTCGTTCAACCACTCTTCGTCTTTTACCGTAGTTTAATTTCACAGAGAAAGAAAGGTTGGGAGAGGACTGTACAGAGAGAAGAGAAACAGGCGTTTTCTCTTCTTCGGCAGCTATCAAGTTGGAATCTTTTTTCATTTTGTTTAAACCTTTCCATCTTCTTTCAATTTCTACACCAGATTCCATAATATAGGTATGATGTTTTTCCCTTCGTGTGTGTGGTAGTTAACGAGTTTCTATTTTTTACTGGTAGGGATCATATTTTGACAATTTGCCTTACTGGGATTTGGTTTTTAAGGACATTTTTCAGGTTTCCTGTGATTTTGCTTACTGTTTCTATTTGGTGTAGTTGAAGACTTGAAGTTGCGGATTGCCGACGGAACACAGCCGAAAATCAAGTTGGGTTTTGATTGTGCGTGGGTTCCTCTCCAGATCTAATTTGCCTACAGGTAATGCATAATATTTTTTCATTCTTGATAATAATAATAATAATAAAAAACAACCTTATTCTTGCATTTAATACTCCTATATTTTTTTGATCACCGGTCAATGGACCGGATTGAATTCAGATCATAAGATTCAGATCCGATTAGTTCAAATCCGAATCCGGAGTCGACAAATTTAATAAAGGTAATCCGGATCCGAAAATCTCGGATATCTGATCCAAAGATCCGGATCCGATCCGGAGTTTTTTTTGTGTGTTTTTCCTATGATTTTTTGTTCGGCATGTTTCATGATAACCCAAAAATCTGCAGACCAAAAGCTTTTTTGAACGATAGCCTAGATGCATGGTAGTGCGTATCCTACTCTGAGACATGACTCGGTTTCGATTATCGCCCTTGACCTGTCTTTGTGGAGTTGGTGCCACATACCATATTGTACCTAGGTGGTGTTGTGGTGATGGTCTGTCCTTTCGGACAATAATTATGGCTTGAACCGGACATTTCACAGCGGATCAGGAGCCCCTATGGTCACACCCAGGGGTTGCTATATATGCTGGTTAAAAAAAAGAAGCTTTTTGAACGTGAAATTTTGAACTCCGGAGTAGAAGCCCAATACAATAGATGCTCCGTAGAGCATCTTAGTGTCTTGTTTGGGGCTCTTTGTTGTTCTCAAAACCATGCAATATTGCAATAAGTGATAAATGCTTGGCACCAATTAATGCTTTGTTTCAGATATGTTCTTACTTGTGTGGAGGCATATGACCAGTTTGTTAAGAATTTCCTATTACATAAATATTAATTCCTATGTCCGAAGACTCAGAATATCACAAAGCTCCTCAATGATTTTTTGCTCCATCTCTGGAGAAAAAGTCAATCTCTTGAAATCTTGAACTGCTGTTCTCCTCCATCCACGACGAACCACCTTGACTGTGTTAATGGCTACGCTCAACTGAAAATTGCACAATGTTAGCGAAGCCCTTTGGGTTGAAGTCATGCAAAACGAATTCAGTGTCACTACGTACTCTCAAGCACTCAAGACCATCCTCAACTTGGAGGGGACACTACTAAAGGTCATTGCCTCATTCGTGAGAACACCAAAATAGTGATCAACAATGGATCCACCAACTCCTTTTGGTACAATCTATGGCTTGACAATGGCTCTCCCAGAAGCCTATTGCTAGCCCTATCTCCACCTCCAAATCCAAATTCACTGTGAAAAATTGTTGGGACATCGCTTCGAATCTCAGTGCCATCTTCTTTGGCCTTCCAGAGAACATTATCCGAACCACCAATACGAGAATCAGCACGGGCATGGGACGGCACCCCACGGATTGTGGTGGGCTGCGGCTGGGCCGAGGATATTCTAAAAAAGCATGGCCATGTATGGCACGACATAGTTATTAAATGGACCCGGCACGGCACGAAGCACTCTAGGCATGAGACTAAATATTGGGCCGGCATGGTACGGCCCATTCGACACCTCTAGTTGAAGGGATATTATTTTTGAAGGGGAGATTAGAAGTTGCTTTCTCCAAATGATTTTATGAGATAAAATCTAGTTTTGATGGGCTAATGGGATGGAAGGTTGTGGATAATGCGGCATGTGTTTTATGTAGGACTGGCTGGTCTGAGTCTCATAATCACCTTTTCTTTGACTGCTTCTACTCTAGTATTGTTTGGGGGCAGCTATTAAGGAAGAATCAGGTTCGAAGAGGCCCTAGTGATTGAGATGAAGAAAGGGCCTGGTATTTACTTCACTCTATGGGGAAGAGCTTTAGGAAGTCTATCCTAAAGATTTCTTAAGCTGCTGCTGTGTATGGTATTTGGTGTGAACGGAATATGAGGATTTTTCTGCACAAAAAGGTGGATCCTGATTCCTTGCCTCAAAGATTTGTGATTCTATAAGGGATTCTATATATCTTGACATGAAAGAATTTCAGAGCTACACGGGAGAACTTCTGCGACGGCTTCGTTTCGATGATCGGAAATGTTCACTGTGTAGAGCTCGTCGAGTACTACAAGTGTACCAAAACTCAACTTGATCGGATGCCTTTCAGTGCGTCATCGGAACACAAATACCTTGAAAAGAATAACACAAGGATACAAACACTGGATCAAAACCACTTTTTTAACTTATTTGTGTTCTGATGAGGCACTTAAAAATATCTGATCAAGTTGATTTTTAGCACACTTGTAGTATTCGACGAGCTCTACGCGGTGATCGTCTTCGATCATCGGCAAAATGCCGGCACGGCCGCGCCATGGGGCTGCACAGTACGGTGTTGTGCAGGGAGATGCACATCACCCCCGGTCTCCGCTATATTTGGGGTGTTGATCAACACATCCTAGGCCTTACGACAAATGTCGCATAATTTTCTTTCCTAGTTCTTGTATGTGTTTTTGTGTTTTAGATGTTTTGTTTTTTGGTGCTCCTTGGTGAGAGCCTTGTTATGACTACTGGGATTATTTTTTGTATCCCTTAATGGTCTGTGTATTTTTTTTTTTTTTTTTTTTTGAGCTTCAACGAAAAGAGTACCCTTTATCCGCACGGAAAAAAAAAGAAATAAAATATCTAGGATCTTTAAATGATAAAAGCAAAAATAGATTTTATCAAATAAAGGCATTGGGTGAAGTTTATCAAAACTAGATTTTATCATTTGGAAAACACAGCTTGTTTTGTTCATGTATGAGGGGGAATAGACAATGGGTAAAATTTCTATTTCATCCCAAATAAACTAATCACAAAAACCAAATTGTGGTGGGGCCAAAAGTTTGAATGGTGAAGGGGAGGCTGGATATGTTTTGGAAGGGCCGTGTCCAAATTTTATCCCTCCCCAAAGGGATATAAATCGGGACACAAAAACCAAATAAAGGATATAGTCCATCCGAATATTTATATCCGGGACAAACTCATATCCCCTTATATATACGACAGTGATATCAATGGCCAATTGATCCCTCTCACCTTAACTTTTTACAAGGATTTTTTTATAGTTTGGAGTTAAAATTACAAGACAGTGATATCAATGGCCAATTGATCCCTCTCACCTTAACTTTTTACAAGGATTTTTTTATAGTTTGGAGCTAAATTTTGTAATTTTAACTCCGCAAAAATTCCATTAATTGCCCCAACTTGCTTAAAATACAAAGAATTTTCAAGTTTTCTTTTCTTTTCTTTTCGAGAGTTGATAGTATTGCAAATGAGGCTATCGTTCATTGCGACCAATTATAAAGCAAATACATGTATCATTGTATATCTACGTCATAATTAACTTCTTAACTTAGTTATGTATTTTTTTGCATGAGCAAATAGAAAAAATAACTTGCGTGTAGATCTAATTTTTGACCCCGCTAACTTAAAATCCTGGCTCCACCCCTCTCTGTGGCTTTGGCTTTGCTTTTATAAGGGCGAAAGTCTTACCAAAAAGTGTATTGTAAGGGTTGAACCTACATCATTTCAACTAATACTACTAAGAATAATGTTCACCCTTTTTTAAGAGGGGGAACAAAATCGCACTCCCGTAAAGAATAGGTTTACCTTTAGTTATAGGTGTATTCAGTATTTACTTTGCTTTTATTCCCTCTGTCCCAAACTGCTCGTTTCTTTTGGGGAATTAAACTTTTAAGGAGACAAAATTATTATCTTAGAGTTCCAAAATTATCCTTCAAAACTGGGAAGTTAATTAGGTGGTTTTAAATTGTTTATATCTTCCAATATGGATCTCAAAAAAAAATGCAATATCGATCTTGTTTGATAGATCTCAATTAGATATTTTATACAAAGTTTTAAAATTCATGAAAAAATTATAAACTAAAAGATATAAACGATTTAGAAATTACACGAATTTCAAAAATTGTGAAATAAATTGGGCGGGAAACAGTCATTTTAAGGGTAAAATTGGAAGTTTGATATATTTTGATAGTTGTTTTTAGAAATAGGACCAAAATTTCGGAACATCCCAAAATAAAAAGAGGGACCAGCAATTTGAGACGGAAAGAGTATATAGAATGAAGTTAAGAAAGCCACTTTTTTTCCCCCTTTTCTCGTCTTTGGGTAAATTGTGATTCAATGGTAAATCGGGTCACTCCCATACTCAATAATTTTTTCCATAAAAAGTAATATACTAATGAAACTTCTACTGTATTTTTCTACAAATACAAAAAAAAAATAGAGTAAAAAATTTAGTGAGGGCCTGTGCCCTCACTGGTCTATTAGTATATCTGCCACTAACACTATCAACCCAGTCGTCCTTATTCGTGTGCAACGTTGTTTTATAAAAGGTGTCATGTTATTTCACCCAACGTGCACCATTATTTCCAGTGCAACGCCACATATAAATTAGTGGGGTCGGGTGACCCCACGGAAAAAAATATTTTACTATTATAATAGTAAAATTTTCTCTTAATTTGTAAATGATTCTATTAAAATTTGATGTTGACATCACACTAGACAATTTTCTAATCTTTGAAACTACTAAAAGTTATGAGAAAATACCAAACAAAAGGACTAAAACTGATTGGATATCGTCACAACACAAGATAATTTTCTACTCTTGAAACCAGTAGTTGTTAAACCGACAGAATACAAATCAATGGCTAAAATACAACTTATCTTTAGTCTTCAACATAGAATTTTCAATCTAACGGTTATTTGTAACGCCCCTCTCACATGGAGTGGAACCTACGCATACATGGGCCCCACTTACTGTCAGAGGGCGTTACAATTAGTCGATTAGAGTCCTCGTCAGTTTTCTCTCGTGTCCCTCTTGCAGATTTAGTGTTTACTTCTATGATTTACATTGATGTTTATGAATGAACCCATGCTTCCGAACTCTTTGAGTCGTCACTGATTGTTTCACATAAGGAGCAAGGGTTACCCGGTGTTAAGGGTGCTCACGGTCCGGATTGGCAGGAATCCAATCCTAATCCGCAAGTCATGGTTTTTTGAAAATAAAATCCGTGTCCGATCCAAAAGTCTCACGGTTCGGTTCCAATCAGATCCACGAGTCACGGATTGGTTTCGGATTTGTCCACAGATTTTCAACTTATTCTAAAAAAATCAACTCATTCAAAAACCCAAACTCAACATTCACTCTCCATGAGCTCATCATCCTTAGTCCTTTGGGTGCTAGCCGTTGCATTTTGTGTCTCTCCAATGCTTGACATTTATCCGCAAAGGTAGTTCAGAAAAATGTATTTAACAAAGGAAAAAATTCTAGAAGGATTAAAAAAAAGGCAGTCCATAATTAAACATAGGCATAACCAATTTATGTCCAACATTTGTCAATGAGATCCAAATAGCATACTCCGTAAACCCTTCATATCAAAATATCAAATTAGGCTTAGTGAGATTAGGTTTAGAATTCTGCAAGTTAACGAGTATATATAGAAGAAGACTTCTATAAACCAGTTTACCCCAAGATTTTGTTTGTAGGATATAATAGTATAACGGAGCTGGGGGGCGTGCTGCACAGCTTGGTGCTGTGCAGCGTGCTGTGCACCCGCACAGCGCGGCCGGCCGGCCAATTTTCGGCAATCCGAGACGTTCACCGGATAGCCCTCGTCTAGTACTACAAGTGTACCAAAAATCAACTTGATCGGATATCGTTAAGTATCTAATCGGAACACAAATAGCTTGAAAAAAATGGGTTTAGTGAATCGGATCCAGTGTTTATGTACATTTGTGTTCCATTTCATTTCAATCTATTTGTGTTCCGATTAGGTACTTAACGATATCCGGTCAAGTTGATTTTTGGTACACTTGTAGTACTCGACGAGGGCTATCCGGTGAACATCTCGGATCACCGAAAATTGGCCGGCCGGCCGCGCCGTGCGGGTGCACAGCACCAAGCTGTGCAGCACACCCCCCAACCCTTCACCTAAAGATTTGTATTGTTTTTACATGAATCATTAATCGAACCGTGAATCCTATGATTCACTATCGATTTTTTATAAACCTTGATTCACCTACGTGAATAGTGAATTAAATCACGTATTGAATCGTAAAACGTGTGATTTTGACAACTATGATTCTAGATAAATGGACCGTGAAGCTGGGATTTGTTGCACCATTGACCATTGATTTGCAGTTTCCCCCTGTTTCTTTACTCCACTGTAGTGACAACCCCAGTCCCCAGCTAACCTATAAGCCATCAAATATTAATTGCTTAGATTTGGTTACAATTCACCAAATTATATATATCTATTATCTATCTATAACTCTTTTAAAAGATTGTAAAGTTTGTCTACTTTTTCTTATCTAAAGTACCCTTATTTGATGTAAAATATATGAACTAGCTAGGACGTCACACGTCCATTTGTGAAATATAATCACTAAATGAAAAGTTGCGACTTTTCATAAATTGTGCATCTTGGCATAATTCGTGAATTTTAATAGCACAGAGTTGTGACGATAAATAAAAAAAGCAAAAGAGTTGTTAAAAGACATGTCTATTTGCTAATAGACATGACTATTTATCATAATACCACCTATACTGTTTACATAACCTTCCACATGCTAGCGCACGCGCCGAACTGCTAGTGAAAACAAAAGTACGGATTTTTTCGCTCGTTAAAAGTTCATCCAACGTCAATTTGTCACCTAAACAAAGCAAACATGAACATCTTTTCGAAGTTCATTAGGTTTTGAGACCAAACTTTCAACAAGTTACTACTCGAGATTGGCTAGTGACAAGTTGTTCAAAGTAGCGTAAACCAGCGTCACAACCCCATGTGCATTGTTAGTGCAGTGTGTGATTGTGCCCCTTGTTCATTTTGAGTGTATTGTATGACTGTGTTCATTGGTTAATTACATGTATGCCATTGCGGGAATGATTCCACCGGCCATTGTTCTTGTTTTTCAAACTCTCACATAAGAAAAGCTAGCTATTAACATCAGTCAGATTAGAGTGAAAATGATAGAAAAATGTAAGAAAGAGGAAAAAAATAAAATTTTGCTTGTGTTTGATTAGCATGGAAAAAGAAAAAAAGGAAAATTTTGCTTGCGTTTGATTAGCAATAGTAGAAATTGCAAGATTGTAAATTTTCTTGTATAACTCATTTCTGTATAATTACATAGGTTCCACTTTCTTGCTAAAAACCAGCAAACTAAGCCAAAAGGCTACCAGCTAAACAAATAGAATGCTGGAAGCAGTTGTCTCCCCTATGCATCAGAGTCCATTCTATGAATCCGTATACCAGACATAGGAAGCAAAGGGACATGAGAAAACTGCCGATAGAAAAAGAAAAAAAGGGACATTAGAAAACTAGGCGGTCATTGTTCTCTATCGCAAATTCCACAAGACTGATTAGTAGTTACTCTCAAAAAGCAAAGTCTGTCTTTGGTGGACATCCTTCCTAAGATCTAAGAAGCACGGATACGGACATGGGACACGGACACGACACGACACGATGCGACATGTCGACATGACACGGATACACAGGCAAGGGATTTTCCCAAAAACTAGGACACGACACGTAAGGGGATACTTTATATACAATAATAAATAAATAACACTTTATTCTGTTTGGGTTTACAAATAACAGTTTTTACCCCATTTCAAGTTTTAATAATTATATTTGGACTCATAGCGTGTGCAAAACTTGTCGGTTACGTGTCCTTCGCGTGTCCGTTACGCATCCTTTGGGTATCCGAGCACATCGGAAACATGTCCATTACGCCTCCAAGCATGTCGGAAACGTGTCCGACTCATACAAAAATAAAAACAATATTCGGACACTTATTTTCATATATCGAACACATGTCCGGAAAATGTCGGAATATATCCGTGTCCGATACGTCTGGTATACGGATTCATAAGCCCTGGGGAAGTTTTCCATGCTTATTAGCTTAACATAGACACCCACTGAATAATGGCCCATCGAGGCACATGTTTAAACCACACAACTTTATACTAGCAAATTAGCAATTACCAGAGGCAGAGTAGATCTCGCAGCAATCTGATTTTACAGACAACTGGCCATTAGTATTCAAGCTCCAAGTCATTGTGTCCTCCTGATTTGTATTGGGGACAAAAGCCCAATACCCTAAACAAACCGAACTGAGCCTTAGGTCCTAATCATTTAGGGTCGGTTACATGAATCCTTGTCTCTATTGAGCTCCATCGAGGATATTGTGTTCCATGATATCCAAGAAACCTTTTTTTTGTACTAAGAGGCCTTCCAAAGTGGCCCTAGTGGGTGCCAAATGTCTAACCGAAGAAAGGTACTAACTCCATTACCCACCTAATATTTGATCAAGGCTGGACTAAATTTCACAGCTTCAGAATGTTTCTCGTGGTCCATGAGGCATTGGCTGCAATAGACATCGTCCACACATATTGACTAATAACGTATCAGAATTTGTGCCCAGAACAAGGCTCTAAGCATTTTTCTGAGGAAGACTTAAATTGATCTCCCATAGGTTTGTAATTTGTATACTAAATAGCACAGAATTGGTCAATGGAGCACTTTCCTCCTATGATGACAATTTAGTGGCCCAAGATTTTGACCTGTTCAGAACTTCATTGATAAGGGCTTGATAGTCTTTACATGTAGTTTAGTTGCAAGGAAAGGAATACTCAAATGTCTAATTGGTAACACCCATTCAGGTCCTAGGATGCTCTGCAAAGCTCCATTGTCTTCAGCCCTTACCTCAGCGGAAAAGAAAACTGGTAGAAGTAGTTTGGAAGTTAGTTAAAGGAGGTGGATAATGTTCATCCACTTTTAAGTTGGGTCAACAAAATCGGAGTGGGGATACTTGACAGAAGTAAATTGGGATTTTTTTTTTTTTGGGGGGGGGGGGGGGCGCGTCGGAAATTTATTGGGAACTTGTAATTCTAGCATCAAAACAAATCTTCTCTGGAAGAGAGGAAGTAGAGCTATTGATGCCTTTGAAAATTTAGATGTTTCTTTCTTGCCATATTAGTAAACCATGGTACCCCACACTATCTTCCTGACCGAGTTATGAAATGACTTCCCACAGAACTTGCCAACAAGCCAAGAAACTTCATTTTCCTGCGAATGTTCAAATCAGAAACACAACAGACGTTGCAAACTTCAGTGGAAACTGATCTGGGGCATTCAAAAAAAGGTAGGAAATGGTTTCAGTGCCTCGTTAGCAAGAGGGGCAATCTGTACTGGTTACAATGCCCCAAGTCCTGAGCTTCCTTTTAATCGCCACAAAGTATGAAGCTATGCCTGGATATATATTTAGGGAATCAAATATTTGATTGATGCCCAATGCACAATAAAGGAGTGAGTACTGATAGCATTCCAGGTTGTTACAGCACTGAAAGAGCCAGAAGGAGAGGCAGTCCAGACAAATTTATTGTTTGGACAATACAGAACTCTAATAATGGCTACGGACACTCCGGGGACACTTACAAATCAATTCAGAGGTGTTGAACAATGTAGTTGACTCTAATTATAATTAAAGGAAGTCTTATTTTTGTGTGACGAATATGATAGATTATAAGGACACAAAAATGATATAAAGCTTCTTGTTGAAATGCTTTTGTCAATGATTGTATTGATAAATATGGTTTAACATATATAAGGTGTTACATATTTACAATTGGAGCCTTATTTTTTCGAATTTATTCATATGATATGTGGTGATTCATATATTGTTTTCTGAACGTGTCCCCAACATGATGTGTTCTCTACTTTTTCAAAATTTTACGTCCTTGTCGTGTGTCATGTGTCGTGTGTATGTATGCACCCATAGAGTGATACTCATAGCTGATAGCCCAGATGTGTCTAAGAAAGGATGCATAATTCAAATCCATAATTCTTCTCAAACCAAGACCTCCTTCATTTAGCCAAGAAAAAAAAAAAGAAACCCTCTTTTTGGCAAGCAAAGGGTTCCCCAAGCAACTTTACTGCAGCAAATATAGTTTTCAGTCCCAATCCAAAGAAAGTTTCTAAGAAGCTGCCCTAAATGCTTGGACACAGATTTAGGGAGATTGAACTGCATAGTCCAATATATTTGGATTCTGAACAGAACAGTCTTGATGAGTTATAACCTGGCGGCATATACAACAAAGATCTCTCTTAACTTGTTCTTTTTAGGTGAAGAGCACCAAAGACAACTTGAAAGACTGAGCATTAGAGTAGAGATCATCAGCTAAACAGATATGGCAGATCCCCAGGTCCTTACATTTAGGGTGATAGGAGAAATTACGAGAATTTAGGTGATTCTGCAGGATTATCAAGAAAAATTCCATAACAATGATGAAAATGTAAGGGGGATATGAGATCCCCTAGCCAAGACCTTTTGCACCAGGAAAAAAAAAAGCCTTTTATGGTTCCATTTTTTAATACTATGAAGTCCATTCTATGTACCTAGCCGTTAACTTTCTGTTAATTGGTTTCTGTGCTTGATTCTACAGATTTTGCACCTATCCTCCCTCTTTGTTAAGTGAAAAAATGGACAGAAATCCAGCACAGGAGGGTAGAGTGGAGCACCAGATCCAGATCCATATCCCACTTTCGCTTGTCCGCATTTATGTTTGGGCAAGAACATATTGGTTTGAAATCTCTTTAGCGTTTTTGGTCACCATCATTATGTTGGGATTGATCGCTGGTGGCGTTATACACTTTAGGTCCGGGAAAGAAAAAAGTTGGTGCAATCCCAACTTTGTTGTCGCGAAGGACGGTACTGGAGACTATAAAAGCATTGGACCTGCAGTAAAGGACTCCCCAGATAACAGTCCAACAAAGTTCTGCATCCTGATAAGGAAAGGTGTTTACCATGAAAACATAATAATTGGGCGAAACAAAACGAACCTTGTTTTGATGGGTGAAGGGATGCAAAACACGGTGATCACTTCAAACCGAAGTAATTCAGCCTATAACCTCACTCACTCTGCAACATTGTGTAAGTTTCAGTACTTAGTTATTTTATTATGACACGGAAATCTGCAAATAATTAATTAGAATTACAAAGGGTCATCATACTCGAAAGTCTCTGTATGTGAACATTCTGATGTTCATTCTGACTTGATATGCTTGAAGCCTTGAGCTTGCATCAATGACAACTGTGGAAATGAAGCAAACACTATAAAAAATTATGTGCATTAACTAGCTTTTTCTTAAAGAGCTTGTTGTTTCTCCCCCTTCTCTCCAAAGGTAGGAAATGGATAGTAGATGAAACTTTGTCTGCAGAAGAATTAAAGATATTCCCCAATAACTTTGTTCGTCTCTTTTAGTTGATTTTTCAAGGGTTCGGTCACCCTGCTGGGCTTCATTGTCCAAGGACATCCATGTTGAGTTTGTAATCAAACGACTGACTTTATCGTTTCAGTTGGTAATTACCTGTTTAACACTTTGTACTGGAAGGTATTCTTGGCATCAATGAACCAGTGACTTTGTTCATGGAATAGCTTTATTTTTGCCCCATTGACACCAAGTTTTGACAGGGGTGAGAGGAAAAGGTTTCCAGGGGAGGGATTTTGCAGTTATCAACGCAGCCGGTCCTGACGAAAAAAATGCTGTTGCAGTGGAGAATTGGGCAGAGCTATCCATATTCTACAAATGCCACTTTGTCGGGTATCAAGCCACCCTAAATGCACAGAAGGGCATGCAATTTTACCACAGCTGCGAGATACAAGGCACCAAATACTACGTTTTTGGTGATGCCTCCGCATACTTTCAGAATTGTCAAATCAAAACAACCCAATTGTTCCCTGCTCAACTCCTTGTCGTGGCTGGACAAACCCGGACAAACCCACTGCTGGATACAGGCTTCATATTCCATCGATGTGATTTCTCAACTACGCAATTCCTGCCAGAGGGGGAGGAGTCAGCTGAAGCTCAAACGTACTTGGCTGGGTCTGTAGCAGCTTACTCCAGGACGGTTTTTCTACTTTCCTCCATGGATGCATCCATTGGGGGTTGGTTGGTGCAGAAATCAGCCAGGAATACAGTGTACTTTCAAGAGTTTAACAACCAAAGGCCCAATTCAAGCTCCTACAATGGGACAAGCATTAATTCTTCTGAGGCAGCTCGGTTCTCATTGAGGGTCTTTTTGCATGGGGACCAATGGATCCCGACATATGTCCCTTACACCCTAGATTTGTTTCAGTGAATACCATGAACATTTGTTCAAGTACTTAGTGGGTAAATGGCTCAGTTTCTTCTGCTTAAGAGAGGAATTCAGTTGTAGCCTCAACATCTAGACCATATTGCCCTTTGCATTTAAGATCAGTTGCTTGGTCTGTACAAGTAGCAATAGTGTTTGAAGTTCCATTTACGAGTTACCAGTATGTCTAGACCTGTTGTGTTCATATGTGAGCTCTACATCCTCTGATAATGCAGTGCGATCAATCCATTGTTAACAAGTTTGTTATGGAAAGATGACCAAAAAATAAAACTTTACAGGCTCCTTGTGTTTCTTCTTTTATGCTTATTGGGTGTTAAATGATTACAACGACAAATTTGTTACTGCACCAGCACCAATAAGTTCACATTCTTATGGTCTTTGACAAATGCTGGTAGTGCAGTTTTGATCTCTACATGCTGGACTGAGTGTTATCTCTCTTGAATAGAAATCTTAAGTCTTCAGGAATACCTTTGACAAAAGTTGACCGGAGCTCCTGCCTTACAACCTTTATAACCGATTTACAGTGTTATGACCACTCTTCAAGTTTATGTACACTCCATTGAATCAGATCGGAAATGGAAGTTTGCATGGGGGATTTGGTGAAAAATTCCAAGGTCTAATGGAGATTTGATGATTCTTCAGTTTGAAGAACATCCCTCATTTGTCTTATACGTTTATACAAGAAGAGTGATCTAGTTGATGAATTAAAGTAGACCCTTAAATGTAGAAAATTACTGTAAATCTGGGCCTCCCAAATTATACAGTGTTGTCTCAATTCAAACATTGGAAAATATTTCAGATTTGCTTCCCTATCCACTAGGTCTTTCATATGAAAGGATCACAAGAGAAGTAATCGGAAATAAATGGAAATGAAGCCATAAGGAAAAGACTAAATTAAGAGGGTGTACATATAGAAATCTCAGAGAGGTATGTATTTCTTTTCTTGAGTAATTGTGACCCATTGTTTTGGAGTTCTTCCTTGTGAAAAACTCCTTGATATGGGGGTGATGCAACAAGCAAGTAATTTTGCAGTCTTTTCGTAGAATAGAAATTGGTCAATGTGTGCTAATATAACTGGAAAGTACTTTTGAACCATCTTGAAATCTTACTCAACTTTTCCTACGAATGTTGGTTATACATTTTGAAGTTTCTTCGTGCCACACTGCAGCTTATTGACAAACAGGAATGGCATGTAGATGAAAGCTCTTGAATAATGTTGCTAATTGCATTTATTGGATAGAATGCTTAACGCTTCTTATTCAAATAGGATATATTGGAGAATATAACATCTACTTTCAACTTGTTTCGAGGAAAAAAGCGATAACCCTAATGATGTCAGCAAAAAGTTCTGTATCCCGATTGTTACTGGTAATTGGGGATGGGTAATACGGCTTGTCTGCTTTGAACCCAGTTTCGCAGTCATTGGCGGAAGTCGTAATAGAATCACCAGCAACATACATACCTTTATAAAGTTTCTCAGTCAAGAATTCTCTTGCATCGCTACAAGAATCTACAGCACTCTCATATTCCTGTAGGCAAAAACCGAGATGTTCCTTGAAACCGGGATTTCTAGTTACCCTGTCTAGCACCATGAGCTTGTTATAAGTTGATGTAATGCTGGAAGTCGCCAAGTCAATCGCGATATATCCAAGGCCAGTATAATCTGCTGTGGCAGATCGACGATCAGACCTCAAAACTGAGAAGCAAAAACCAGGATTAATAGTTTTTGCACAAACTTTGTTGAGAGCATCTTGTGCCATTACACATGAGAGGCTCAACAAGAATGAAACCAACAAGAAGAAAATCGAAGGAGAGATATTACTCGCCATTTCTTTCTCTGTTTTCTCTCAGCCACTTTGTATATGCTTTCGCAGCAATCTGGAGGTGCTATTATATAGGTCCGCTGAGAGTAAGACTTGATTAATTTTTACTTGACCAAAGGTAAATGGGGATTACATGAATGATGAATCGTGGAGGATATGGACGACTATAGAAATTCACTATTGTCAGTGAGACGTACAAATTTGTTATTTTCACGCTCTTTCTTTCTGCAAGGACACTCATCTTTTACCTTGTGTGTTTTCTTCTTCAAGGTTGTTCGCATGGAATCAAGAACTATGAGGTGACATTATCATCCCCATAACACAAACTTCACTTTACAATCTCATCAGATTTCCTATTGATTATTACAAGCCCTTAATAGAAAGCATAACCCGTAACAGAATCTTCTTTTTGAACAGGAAAGAAGATTTTATTCGTCAAAGAAATGGTTACAAAGACTAATAACCCATGACTGAATAAAAAACAAAATTTTATGTAATTTCACGAGATTTCAAATTGATTAGCAGAATCCCTCGTATGATTGCAGACCCTCCATCCTCTTTGTCCGTCACCTTATCTCTTGACTAAATCTTGTTTGGCAATGTTGGTGGGTGGGAGAGGGATGCAAACAACACTCTGTAACAATATTTATTTGATTAGAATACTTACAAAAGGAAACATATCACCAAATCTAACTGTATCTCCTTGCACGAATATGTTAGTGAATATATTTCCGATGTACCAAAAGAAAAAAGAATACGTTAGGGAACGATTTTTGTGGTTCAAAACTTCTTGGATTTATGCAATCCCCACATGCATTTGTGTAATCAAAGTTTAAGTCTTGTCTTTGTTTTGGTAACTAGTTATCAATATCTTTGCAAACATAAATTCCATGATCGGTTTATATGTTTCAATTGGTTTCCGTGTGGTAGTTGGTAAGGCCTAACGTATTGCATGAGCTATGATAATTTGTAATTCCAAAGTCACTAGGACACACCTGAAAATCGATGATGGTTTCAACAAGGAAGATAACTTTTAATTTTTATTTTGAAACCAAAGAACATAACTTATATTGAGTCAAAAGGAGTACAAGAGTGATGTTTCTTTACAAAACGAGGGACTACTGTTCCTCTCTGATCAATCTTTATGCAAAGCATAGATCAACCCAAAACACTGGTGCAGCTCTATGTAAAACAAAACACCCTTGAGTTGCTGCTGCGTTCTTGACTAATAAGTCAGCTACCCCGTTGGCTTCATGACAGCAAAAAGTGACCTGCACAGAGGAAAACCCAGAGTTTGAACCAGAACCTCCTGGACCGGCCTGCTTGGACCTGCTTCCCACACAGAGCAGTGAACACAAATTTAGAATCAGTCTCAACCACTAGATGAGCAAACCTTGAACAACGGGCAGCCCAGAGTCCATCCCAGACAGCCTACATTTCTGCCATCGTGTTAGAGTTGATATGAATAGCTCGTTCATAACCCAAAACAAACTCACCCACATTATTGCAAAACGCACTACACACCCAGCATATCCAGTCTTTTGAATGGAGGAACCATCTACATTTAATTTCAGAAATCAGGAACTGAGAGGAACCCAAGAAATCCATAACAATGAGATGGGAGTGCTATCTAGAGGTTTTGCGGGAGCTGCTTCCAACGAAGCTGTGGAAAATTTATTAGTCCCGCACACAACATTTCTAGGGAACACTAGTGCATTATTGAAGATCGCTTCATTTCGGCTCCGTGACACAAACCATGATATGACAACCAGTTTGAGGTAAGCATTTTCATCCAACATATGCAACAGCTTAGCTAAGGAGACCAGTACATGACATATGACTCCATGATTCAGTTGATTCACCACGTAATGAACATTTTGCCGAAGTAAGAATGTGTCGGTGAAATAAGAACTTGTTGGTTGGTAAGGCTTTGCGGCAAATAAACCAAAGAAAGAATTTTAATTTTGGAGGTATCTTTAACCACCATATCAATTGCCAAGGAAGGCTAGGCATTTGTGGGTTGAGGGTCCGGAGAAGTAACCAATTATAAGCAGACTTGAAGGTAAATTCACCGTGATAATTTGGTTACCAAACTGGTGTGTCAACCGAAGGAGGTAAAAGGATAGGAATTGATGCGATGGTTTCGGGAGGTAGATAATTTCTTAGCATGTCGACATGCCATGATAGAGCGTTGGAATCAACCAACTCCCCCAACTTATTGGAATACACAATTGGGGGACAAGTTACACTCCTGACATCATCCATCAATTGAGTCTTGCTGCAAAAAGGAATCAAAATAAAATAGAAAAACGCTACTTACTAGTCTATGCATAACTTGGAATTAAGTCAGCACATTTGTTGCTCTCCCCAGCTGGCAAAGTAGAGACCTGCAATCAGGGGAAGGCCATTTAAGTGGTGTTGCTTGTTATCAACTTCTTATGCGTATCAATTTGATTACACGTGATTGATGATCAGTAGGGTGCCACTCTTTTATTAAGGGACGGGAGATCAAAAAAAGTTCAACTTCCAAGGGAGAGAGAAGCTGTCCTAGAAGGTGAAGGGTCCCATTGCTTTGAAAACTTTAATCTCGGGTTAGTGGAGAATCAAGTGGATCTAACTAATGAGGCTCAATCGTTAATTACCCATCCAGTTGAAACTGATTTTCCTGAAGGGCCTATTCAAGACATGTATGAGAATCCTGAGCTTTGTCCTATTCAACTAACTCAAAAGGAAGCTAGAGCAAGGAAAAGAAGGTACTTAACTGACTTTTTTTCTCTATATGAAGAAGGCACACTTTGAAGATGGTATTGAAGACCTTTCACTTCAACAAGAAGATAGTAATCAAAATGCCTTTGCAAATTCTAAAGATACTGCCAAAAGGAATTCTGTCCTTATCAAAGACCTCAAAAAAGCAGTGGTGGTAAGCAAGGAATTGGAGTTAAATACTTTTAGAGTGATCAAGGGTTGCTGAAAAGCCTGATTCAAATGGAAGACGAAGATCATAGAGACCATCAACAACCAATCCTCAAATTTTAAATGAGTGCTCTCCCTTTATCTAGCCATGAAAGTATGCAGTTTTATGGACAATATGGCAGGGAACGAATTGAAAGTGGCTAAAGTCAATATGCAGTACACGGCGTGTTTTGGTTGGGTGGTTATTGATCCTGTATGGTGAGCTGGGTTTGCTTTGGGGTCTTTTGTTCTCTTTTGTTGGGTTGGGGCATGGTTTATGTATTGTGATTTTTTGAGTGGGTTTGGGCTTTGGTTGGGTCTGGTCTTGGCTGTTTGGGTGTAGGGTTTTGTGGCCTGTTTTTCGTTTTGGTCAATTTTCTCCAGTTTCGGGGATGGTGTGATCTCTTTTAGGGTGTTTTGTGTCTGTCTTGGTTGGGGGTAGGGTGGAGTCCTGATTGTTCTTAGGAAGGTTTCTCTTCTAGTTGTCTTCTGTGTCCTGTGTTTTGGTTATGTCTTGAGTCCTAGGGGGCTTGTCTTTGGAGCTTTGCTTGTTTTGTGTTTATGGTTGTAGCTTCTTTGAGTGCCAGAAAGTTTATCAGTTTGCTGCGTCGTTTTTGCTGCTGTTGCTATTACAATGTTTCACTATTCAAGGGATTCTTCTGCGGATGTGTTTAATCCTGGAGCTTTGATGTTTGCTGCAACAATCTACTTTCCAACTTCGTTTACAGCTGCTGCTGCTGCTGCTGCTGAATGTTTTGGTATGGAGTGATCTTTGCTTATTGATTCTGTTTGAGAAGTGTCCATGATGCTAGTATTATTTCACGAGACCATTCAACGATGATGGTGTTGGTGTTTTGGCTACTAGCGATTATATGATTTGGATGATATCTTCTATCTTGGTTTTGCTGCTACTAGAAAATGTCAAAATCGCTAAAAGCAAGTGGAACCTGGTTTTGATGGGGGAAGGGATGGGGAACACAGTGATCACTTCTGATAGAAGTATGTTATTGGGCAATTTCTATATCTTCATGGGAGACTCCTTTCTTTACCAAGGTGCAAATTCTTATTGGACTATGGTCCGGGGAGCTTTTATTTCTGCTACTTTTCCATCCTTAGAGACAACGAAGTTGGATTTGCACCAACTTTTTCCTTTTCCCTCCCCGACATGTATAATGCCACTGACAATTAAACCCAAAATACAGATGACAACCACAAACGATAAGAGATATCCCGTTGGTACTTTATCGCCCACACATATATGTGGACAACGGCATGGGAACCTGCTACTCCGTTGAACCCTCTTGTGCTGCTCGCTAGACTATTTTTCCCTTCAATCAGGATGGAGGACATGGGTAAAATCAGTGGAATCAAGCAAAGAAATGGAACCATAAAAAATATGCTAATTAGGTAGAATGGACTTCATAGTTAAAAATGGAATCATGAAGGGCTTTTCTCTCTAGGAGTTGTTATAAAGAATCCTAAAAGTTAAAATTCAGTCACTGAAGATGATTTTTTTATCTTGTAACAATGGGGGTTTAAACCACCCCTCAAGCAGCATGCTGTAACAAAGCTTTTGTCTGAACATAAAGTTGACCTCCTTAGATTAATATCTCTTCTCTTAGCCGTAGCATGTCTCTACTCTATCAAGACCTGTGGTAATTATAATGCTAGTGATGTAGCTAGAATTATCCTTTTCTGGAAGATGATGAGAGAGATTATTATGATATACATCATGTTTTTTTTCCCCTAATGATTATTATAACTAGTAGTCGTTTAATAGAAAATGGACATGTCTCCTAGTTCAAATTTTACATCAAATATGGGTACTTTTGACGATCAAAAGTAGACAAACTCTTTAATCTTTTACAACAAGTATAGACAGATATTCTTATAAATTGGGGAATTGTAACCAAATCCAAGCAATTAATTTTTGAAGACTTTAGGCTTATAGCTAGACTCCTGAATGTATAAACTAACAAAATCATGAGAAACTTGCAAAATCAGTAGCTCCTCAGTCATTGCAGTGGAGTAAAAGAAAAAGGAAATAGTGTGCCTATCTCATCCCATAACTGAAGAGGTAAACTTTAGCAAAAGTTCCTTGTACTTGTCCACCATGGCCGTTCAAAACAAATGGTTGATCACCATGTAGACTGGCAATGTGGGACAAGGTATCAAAATCTTCCCATTTTTGTGGCATCTCGCCCACTGTGGCATATGAGAGTGGTTTTGGAGCCACTCTAATATGATTTCTGCCATACATTTTGCCAGCTTATAATGTTTTTTGGTGCTGATACCTAACTCCTAAATGCCTCAAAACACAAATGTCCTAGTTTTTCTGTTGTCATTAGGTATCAGCACCAAAAAACATTAGAAATTGCCCAGAGTCCTGTAAGTCCTCCCCATTGTATCCTTATCTGTTGCATATTTTATTTGCAAACACCTCACTCAAGACACTAATGAAAGAACCTACACCCATCTGTGGCATCTTGTTTCGGTATCCCTGCTGACTTGCTCAGGCAAGGTAAGATTTCACCGCACCAAATCTTGTGAATATTATGTCGTCCATATCTCTGGAAATAGATCTCTTAACTGTCTGCAGAGAGCTGCAGAATAATGCAGTGTAATGAGAATCATGAGATACTCATATACATATGTAGGCAATGAAACATGTCTAAAGACAATAGAACACCGCAGAGATAGGAGATCTCCTATCTCAAAGCACTTAAAGTTGGTAATATTCTGTGATTCTAGCTCTAGAGTTGGCGTCATCGGAGCCTTTGCTTTAGAGTAAAACAGTTTTTTTTTTGGGGGTAAATTAGTTTGAAATAGAAAAAATGGCTAACCGAATATACAACCTACAAGGGGCATACCCCAGTAGGAAAAGAAAGAAAAATAAACAAAATCTAAAATCTAAAACCTCATCGCACAAATCATACTGACAATTGTTATCTGAAATCACAGTGCCAGTGAATTGCAATGTTAATTTGCTCGTGGCTGCTTCAGTCATGTACTAGTTTTTCTTCCACTAACATCATAGTTCGCTGACACTATAATTTCAGCATGTTTCTAACAACATTTCTCAGTATGATTTCGTGGGAACATTACATATGGACTCGGGGATAACTTTTAACAAATTGAAATCATGATTCAGAGAACAAATAATAATTCCCGTTTCTCCCAAGTCCCAAGCAATTCAAGCGAAACTCTGCAAATATCTTGAGATTAAAATAACCTTGTATGCTCCTTATCCATTGTGCTAATACTACCAATAGAGATTTGCATATGGAGTACCTTTGCATCTGATTTGGAGATATTCCTCATCACTAAAACATGCACAAAGCATCTACATATCAGACCTATGTTTGGAAGTTGAGGAAAGAAGTGGAAAAGAAGAGAAAATTAAAAAAAAATCCTCTCATTTGTTTGGTTTCCAAATAGAAGGAAAAAGGAAAGGGAAGAGAAAAGAAATGGAAGACAAAATTAACTACTTTTTTCTCTTCTTCTCTCTTCCATAAGTGCAAATTTTCCTCTAATCTTTCACAAACCAAACAAAAGAAAAAAATAGTTTTCTTTCCCATTTCTTTCCAATTTCTCCTTTTTATTTTCTCTTCTCTTTCTCTTCTCTTCCATAACTTTCAAACACTACAAAAAGGAAAATGCCCAGTAGTAGTTGTTACCAGTCAAAGACTCAAATATACTCTGATAGCTTGAGTTTTATCGTCAACCATAATGAAAGACGGAGGGAAACTATTCTGTAGAAATAGATACCAGCACTAGAGGGTCCAATGGAGTAGCAGATCTCGCATGGGATAAGTCGACATGTACGCAAGCTGGCCGCTGGCCCAAACAACCGATCATCGAAAAAGAGTACTAGGATAATTCATGATATAAACCCTAAGTTACAAATACATGCTATATGCAGCAGGTCTCTTAGTGCTTTCGTTCTTTGTTTCTACACAGTTAGAAAACCATGTCAAAATCTTTGTCAGCTTTCGATGTACACATCTACACAGTTAGAAAACCATGTCAAAATCTTTGTGCTTTCGTTCTTTGTTTCTTGCTTGATTGTTCTTCGTGCTTTGTGTCTTTGCTAATTTGGCCAATTTCTCAACAATAATATCTGTCAATCTGTTGGGATTGGTTCCAATTCCAATGGATTTTAATTATCTTGCACGGTATTTTTTCCCCTGGAATTACCAAAGTGATAGCTGGGATGGCAAGGATGCCTTTTCTAGTGACCTTCCAACTTTCTTGTTGGAACATGTATTAGGATTTAATGCATGGGCTGGTGGGTGCATATATTATAATGGCATAAGGAAGGTTATTTTCGGTGGAGACAAAAAAGGAGAAGAAAATAGTTTGTTGCAAGGGTCAAGTTTTATACTTGGTGAGAGTGAGTTCTTGTATGAGTGGGGTATAAGGGATTGGGTGTGGGATATTCATACTCAAATGTACTTGTACAATTTTACTCATAGTGAAAGAACGGGATCCTCTCCGTGGAGTAGGCGTGTTGTTGCCGAACCACGTAAATCTTGCATGTCTCTCTCCATTTTATTTTTCATCGTGTTTCCATTTATTGTGTTGTGGTTGTGGTTGTGTTTGAATCTCGGGGTTTTTGTGCTTCCGCATTTTATCCCAACAAGTGGTATCAGAGCCGGCTTGGTTTCTTGACCGGTGTTTGAGATTCGGTTTTTCGTTACATCCACAATGAAGGCGACGATCAACTCTCAATTTTCTCTTGAGCAATTTAATGGAAGCTGCAATTTTACTCTATGGCAGCGGAGGGTAAAGGACATCCTTGTTCAACAGGGGTGGGCTAAGGTGTTGAAGAGAAAGGATAAGAAGTCGGAGATGATGAATGGGAGGAGTTGGAGTCGAGGTGTGTGAGCACGATTCGGCTTTGTATTGCTGATAATATTATCAACAATGTCATGGATGAGGATTAGGCATCGGCCTTGTGGGAGAAGTTGGAAAAGCTCTATCTTGCGAAGAGCTTGACTAACAAGTTACATCTGAAGCGGTAGTTGTACAAGCTGAAGATGGAGGAAGGCGGGAACCTCATGGAGCACATGAGCGTGTTCAATGGTTATTTGGATCACCTGCGGAAAATTGATGTAAAGATTGAAGAAGAAGACAAGGCCCTTTTGCTTCTTACATCTCTTCCGAATTCGTATGATACTTTGGTGACAACTCTCTTGTATGGGAAAGATCCGGTGAGTTTGGAGCAAGTGCAATCAGCGTTGGTTTCTCATTGTACTCAGAAAAGGTCAAGCTTTGAGTATGGAGAAAGTGGAGCTCTTGCGATTCAAAGTGAAAATCGGGGAATGAAATATGATGGTAGATCTGGAGGGAGCAACGGGTCTAGTTCTAGTTCCAGAGGAAAGGGTGTACAATGTTACAGTTGCAAATAATTTGGCCATGTGAAGCGCGATTGTCCTTTGCGAAAGAACAAATGGGAGAAATTTGATGACGCTTCGAGTTGCAATTCTTTGGTGATGGCGGATGATGGAGATCTCCTCACAGTCTCTGAAGGTATAAACACTTTTTCTCATGATGAGTGGATTTTAGATTCTAGTTGCACTATGCATGTTTGCTCCAAGAAGGAATTTTTTGACACATTCCAAGCAAAAAATGGTTGGTCTCTATTTTTGGGCGATGGGATTCCATGTGAAATTCAAGGTGTCGGGAATGTGAAGATAAAAATGTTTAATGGAGCAGTTCGTACTTTGGGTGGTGTGGCTTATGTCCCAAAGTTACGAAGGAATCTAATTTCACTTAGCCGGATGGACTCCAATGGATGCAAGTATTTTGCTGGAGGTGGAGCCATGAAAATCACACGCGATGGTAAGGTCTTAATGAAAGGAGAGAAGTGCCGAGGATTATATCGGTTGATTGGCAAAACAATTTTCTCGACAAAAGTTTGGAAACGGTGTGCACAAGGAAGTGCGTACCCAAGGTGTGAGTCTTTTGCGGCAAAGACAAAGTCATGTTTCCAAATTGCCAATGGATGTGAGGGTGCAAAGCTCGTTGGTGGAGAGGATGGATCAGGGTCCTTCTCGTGTGTCAATTGATGATTTTTGGCACGGGGCGGCTACACACGTGTTTTGGCCGTGTGGTTCAAATCAAATTGTTGGACCTTAATTTGATTCGGGAAGTGCAGTTGTCGGTTTTCAAGGCTTGGTGGAGTGTGGTCTTGCACTTGGAATTCTCACCAAGGTGGAGAATGTTGGGATTGGTTCCAATTCCAATGGATTTTAATTATCTTGCACGGTGTTTTTTCCTCCGGAATTACCGAAGTGATAGCTGGGATGGCTGGTCCCTCTTTATTGCCGTGGATGCCTTTTCTAGTGACCTTCCAACTTTCTTGTTGGAACATGTATTAGGATTTAATGCATGGGCTGGTGGGTGCATATATTATAATGGCATAAGGAAGGTTTTTTTCAGTGGAGACAAAAAAGGAGAGGAATTAAAATAGTTTGTTGCAATGGTCAAGTTTTAGACTTGGTGAGAGTGAGTTCTTGTATGAGTGGGGTATAAGGGATTGAGTGTGGGATATTCATACTCAAGTGTACTTGTACAATTTTACTCATAGTGAAAGAGCGGGATCCTCTCTGTGGAGTAGGCGTGTTGTTGCCGAACCACGTAAATCTTGCGTGTCTCTCTTCATTTTATTTTTTATCGTGTTTCCATTTATTGTGTTGTGGTTGTGTTTGAATCTCGGTGCTTGGGTACTTCCGCATTTTATTCCAACACAATCATCCATTCTATTCAGGCACCATGTCCTTTTCCACCTTACATTTGTGTGGGGTCAACACACTTTCTTTTGGGTCTCACACGAATTTGGTGGAAAAGCGATCCCAAGTACCAGGAACAGGACACCAAAATCAAAACTCAGAGATAAATGAATTACGCACCCCGTTTAAGTAGCAGTACGGAATTCAATCGCATAACGCATTAGCTATTTCGTAAAATCGAGAGATAAAAAATTTGATTGCACAAAAAAGGAAAGCATCAAGACAACTTATTCAGTTACTGTAGATTAGGGGGCAGCTTATATCTTTAATTCATTACGTTGCTATAAATTTTGAATACATGTTCTGTAATCAACCTTTGCTTAGAAGAGAAGCGATACTACGAAAGAGATCACCGAAAGCTGCTGTTTTTTTATTTCTACCTCCGAGCGTGGAGGGCTTGGCTCCAAACTCAGATTGACAAAGAAAGCCATAACTTGAAAGATCACGTCCTGCAAGATAGTAACCTCCATAATATCTGTCACCCAAGCTGGGTTCTGCTCGTGCACAAGCATCTAGAGATTCATTATATTTCTGCAAACAAAACTCAAGAGGTTCCTTGAGGCCGGGATCTTGATTTTGTACTATTAGGATCTTGATATAGTCTCTAACGGCTGTAACATGCTTACGCGTCAAGTCAAGCGCAATGTATCCAAGGCCAGTTAAATCTGATGTGGCTGATCGAACATCAGACCTCAAAGCTGCACGACAAAGAGGAGGACTCCGATTTTCAATACAAACCTTGTCAACCAAATCAAACATTGCCATTACAGATGAGGAACTCAACAGGAGTGAAACCAACAAGAAGAAATTGAGAGGAACATGTGCCATTTCTTTCTCTTAGACCCCTTTAGTGTTTCTTGCATGCCACATTTGCTTTTGATGCAAAACCCTTTATGTATAGGTGCACCAAATGAATATTTAGTCAATTAATTACTTTGATTGCATAAATTATGAGGGTGGATTCACATTAATTTTAGATTTATTTACTTCCCATATATAATTTGTTAGAAACGATATATTATATGGATACATTTTTCCTTTTCGATGACCATATATAATCCTGTTAGAGTAAAGTTATCTATTAGTCTTGAAACGATATATGGATATTCCAAATTGTCCAAGTTCATTACATTCAGTAACTAGATCGATGTTCCGGAAGAGATCGGTCAAACAAGTAAAAATCCCTTTTAAATGGGTAATTTGGCAAAAAATTCAGTTTTTGCCTTTATTCAAAAAAAAAAATTGCATTTGTTAATTTTTGCGCCCTTTTTTTGGATTATTGGTTCGTCATAACGATAGAAATCTAAAAAATAAAAAATTATTATAAAAGTATTTAAAAAGTTCACTAAAGACAAAAAATTTAGTGTCATTAATAATTTTTTAATTTACTCTTTAAATTCCTCTCGAGAGACGAATCAATAATTCACAAAAGATTGACATTAAACTAGCAAATGCAAAAAAATTGAATCAAGACGAAAAAATAAACCAAATCGGAATCTTTTTATTTGTATATTTACTTTCTGCAGTTACTCTTTTGTAAATGATAAAAAAAAAAGGCTACTTTTATTGAGGCGTCAAACGGGCTCCCTCCAATAGACTGAAAGATATCGCAAGACACGCCCCCTCAAAACGGGTGTATCGCACGCCCCATTTATGTATGTTTATGGTACTTGTTACGTATTTTTTGGTATTTGTTATACGCATATTTTGTGAGGTTACCGTGAATAGTGAATTTTCTTTTATCACCCATAACGAACCAAAATCATACTTAACAAGTACCAAAATCATACGTAACAAAGTTTTGACGTTAATTGTGAATTTTGAAACCCATAACTATTCGTAACAAGTACCAAAATAACCAAACGTGATAAGTACCAAAATCATACCTAACAAGTGCCAAAAAATATGTAACGAGGCGTAAGTATGCCCCTTTTAGATGGGGGCGTAGAAATGCAGTGGAGTAGCAACTAGCAAGTTTCATTGACAAAAGAGCTTTTGGCATTTATGCTTGTGCTTGGCCACCTTGCAGGTGAGAGAGGCTAATGAGTAGAAAAAAATGGCAAGACAAACAACACCAAAATGGTGGAGCCATTGAAAGAATTGGCCATGCATATCCTAATAAGGATCCATTAGTTTCAACTCAAAATTTGTTTAAATTATGAATTCCAATGACCCTTATATACACTATTGGGAAGAAAATCTGTTTTTATGTTGAAAATTTAATCTTGAGCTGACAGGATAAAGAAAATTTGTAATTGTTTGCTAAGGTCTACAAAAATTTGTAATTTTTCGGTAAGATCTACAGACTAAAATCGTACATCGTTGTGATTACTAACCTAATTTTGTAAGAACGTGATAGGATATAATAAATTTGGTAATAAAATATTTATTTAAATGCATAGGATCGGTTAAGAATATTATGGAACCTAAAGAAAGGGAGAATACAAAAAGTATCTTAGATAATTTACTTATTGGGCATGTTTTATTCCCAGGATTGCAATACCAAAATCATGGCAGGATTAGCTAGTCCCATGCTTATCGCGTGGGATTTATGATGAGACCAGGGATGCTATTAATCCTTACCGATCCGGTGTAATAGTACACAATCACACGGACCGCTGTAATTAATTTGGAGGAAATATTTGTTTCCACCGCCGGCGGAAATAACTTATTCTCAAAAAATAATCCGACAATCAAACATTGTAAATTGTATCTTTCCATGGAAAAGGGTGGGCAGCTCGGCCTTTAAAAATAACCGATGCATGTGGGATCATAATAACACATTTTGACTTTCATACGAAAGTAAAGATTATTGCTACAAACATAGATGTTCGGGTAGATATGTATTTGGGAGCCGTCCAATATGTGTAGGTCTCGCATGCATTGTATGAGTTACACATGTATTGAATAATACTCCACATCTTTGTGCGAATCTGTGACATAATATTTGGGTCCATACTCCATAGAACTCTAAACACATTGAAAAAGGAGTTGGCATTTTCAAATAAGGCTATGTTTGGATGCTCATAATCTTTGATAAGAATATGATTCCTAGTAATCAATAACTAGAATAAAAATATTTTGATTTTTTTTATTATTAATCAGTAATCTAAATTAGTCCCGCATATTTGGGATTAAACCCGAAATAAGTCCCGTGAATCAAATATGGATTGTGAAAAATTCCAGACTAAATTGGTACCAATGCAAAAGTTTAGAACTACTAATTCCAGGACTTTTAATCTTGTATGTTTCAGTTCCCAAATCAAACGAGACCATAAGAATGAAGTTTTCAACTTCAAGACACTACGAACACCGAGTTTTAACTCATGAGAAATCAATCATAGGAATAAGAAACAATTTGCATTGATCACCATAAAAAGTTATGAGATAATAACCGAGGCGGCCGCAATTATTGCATTATAAGTAAAAAAAAGTTACTTTAATTAACCAGACGTCGTACGGTCGTAAATCACGAAAACGATAGTACAAAGGTCTTCCAACTTCTTATTCGCTAGTCGAAGCTGCGTTGTCTCTGCTGGAAGTCCTTCAAAATAATAAGCACAAGTAGCCGGTCTGTCTATGGCAGCCGAGGATCTTTTTTTTGCACGGCAAAATGAAAATTTATTGCTCCATAAAAAACAGATACAATAAAGAGAGGGAAATAACCCAACCCTCTTGACAATCATATGCCAGAAAGCCCGAGAGCATGGTTGGCAAGAGGACAACCAGCCAATCCAAAACAGCCTCAGAACAAAAAAACCTTAAAACATCTTACAGGGGAACCTAGAAACTCAAAAACCCTCATCCAGCAAACATGAAGAGCAGCTACAAAAGAATCTCCAAAAGAACCAAGCCATGGGAATGAATCACCCGTGTAACCTCCAGTAGAACCAAACCATGGGAATGCATCTCCAGCAGAACCAAGAGGCAAGCAAAACATGGGGAGCAGCAGCATATGTATCTCCAGAATAACCAAACCATAGGAATGTATCTCCAGCAGAGCCAAACATAAGGTGCAGCAACAGAAATGACAACAGAAAGAACATATGAATGGCAGCCGAGGATCTATCCATGAAAGTACCAATGTCATGAGATTTCAAAGCCGTTCGGGCCACTTTAAGGTTGTCGATGGTCTCTCTATAACGTTCAACACACGTCTCGTATCGATATTTCAATACAGGGCTAGTGGCTCCCTTGTAAAGCTTGGCAATGAGGTGGGATTTCGTTGGCATTGGTTTCTGCTATTCCAAGTGAGATAAGGGCAAGGCCTTTGATGTCTGCCCTGGCGGAACGAGGGTCGGATCTTAAGGCCTTTAAACATAGCGACGGGTTTTGAGTATCGGGGCAAATTTCAGAGATCAAATCACTTGTTGAGAGGCTAAAGGAGAGAAACAATGGCAAAAGAAAAACCAAGGAGGAGAAGCTATTGAAAGAATAGGCTGCCATTACTACAAGTTTTTTTTGCACTTGTTTTGGCTGTGCCCTGCTACCCTTTATGAACTATATATAATAAATTTGGTAATAAAATATTTGTTTAAATGCATACGATCGGTTAAGATTATTATGGAACCTAAAGAAAGGAAGAATAGAAAAACTAGCTTTTCACTTTATAAATAAATTGAGAAATAAATTAACTAGCAATTTTTACCTTAGATAACTTTAATTATTGGGCATGTTTAATTCCCAGGATTGCAATATCAAAATCATGGCAGGATTAGCCAGTCCCACGTTTATCGCGTGGGATTTATGATGGGGAGAATGACTAATACATGGCACAGAGGGAAAGAAATTATAATTTCATAGTCATGGTTTCAGAAATGACCAATATATGATACAGAGAAAAATAATTTTACATACATGGCATTTTATCATTGCAGTGCCCAAAATATCTCTGAGTGTATTTTTTTTTTTTTCCCTCAAATCATGCAAAAATCTAAGTGCAATGAGTTTGAGATAAGGTGCAACGTTTGTTCACACAAGGTGCGAACCTAATTCAATTATGGTGCAATGTTTGAAAGGTCTGTCCAAAAAGTTTGATTTGACCTCACCATAGCAAGACAAGTTAACTTAACCTAAGTACAACAGCTAAGTGAGTGCAAAAGAATAGTAGTAATCTTTTCATTTAAGGAGCATTTGTCATTTTTTCCAAAAAAAATATATATAAAGGATTTAGACATCATACGGACAACTCAATCTTTCCTCGGAGTGTAATGGTATTCACAAAAGGTACAATGTTAATTCATTCAAGGTGCAACGAGCAATAGTTATTTTTTTTTTCAAAACCAAATGGTTGAAATTAGACATCACAAAACGAACCCAGTTGTCCTCAATTGAGCGCGCGCAATATAGTTCCATACATTGTGCAATATAGTTTCATCCGGAGTACAATACGTTTTGATTCAAGGTGCAATATAAAGTTTCATAAAAGAAGCAAGAGCTTCTTCTTTTTTTTATCCTTATTCGGGTGCAATATTATTCTTAGAGGGTGTCGTGTAAATTCACTCAAGGTGCAACATTTCCAAAATAAGGAGCAATTGTCATTTTTTCCAAATTAATGCTATGAACACAGATGTTTGGGTAGACATGTGTTTGGGAGCCGTCCAATATGGTGTAGGTCTAGCTCACATGCATTGTATATGTTCCACATGTATCGAACAATACTCCAAAAACATCTATGTCCAGATCTGTGTCATACTATCTGGGTCCACAGAACTCTAAACACATCAAAAAAGGAGTTGGCATTTTTAATTTTTTTGGTACACAAGGCGTAGACCTTAAGAAACATAAACACTTGACGCAGTAGCTCGAAGAACTCCAATTCGAGCTACAAGACCATCACAGTCGTTGCACAAATCATCCAGCACTTCTTGTGGCACTTGATCAAACACGTGTTCGCCTTGGTCTAACCGAAGACCCAATCTAGCTAGATTATGTGCACAATTGTTAGCCTCTCTCTAACCAAATTAAGGTTAAGTCACAGGTCCATTCCATCTTAAGTTGCTCATTGATCAACATGATCAGGTTATAGCCAGTATCAAAGGGAGTTGGCATTTTCGAATGAGGATATGTTTGAATGGTTATAATCTTTGATAGGAATTCCCAGTAATTCAATAGCCAGAGTAACACTATTCCATTTTGATTAATTCAATAATCTAATTCAGGAATCAGTTATTTTGGAAAATTACTGAAGAAATATGGTATCACATTCTCGTTTCTCATAATTAAGATTACTGTCATCCAAACCGAACCTTAAAATTTGGACCTCGACATGAAATTTTTTAATGGGCACATCGTTAGAACATGGAAAGGTCTTGAAATGTTTGCTACTATAATTATTTTGTACAAATTAAGATTCTCTACGATCCTGCAAAAAAAATGGACAGTTGTAGAGTAGGGTTGGAGTTTGCAATCACAAGATTTCATCATGCATGAATGTAAACGAATAGTTTGTCTACTTTTTGAATTATACTTATCGTCCAATTATGTAAGAAAATGTAAACGAATCATGTAGCTACAATTATTGAATCAATCTTATTTCTTTACGAAATAGAGGGACTAAATTGTCAACAAAAAAAAAAAAAAGGGTTGCCCAAATTCAACGCTTGGGATTGAGCTATGCACGCCTATTCTCGTATATTTGGGATTAAACCCGAAATTAATCCTGTGCAAATCAAATAAAGATTGTGAAGAATTCCTAACTAAATTAGTATCAAGACAAAAGTTTAAAACTACTAATTCCAAGACTTTTAATCCTGTATGTTTCAGTTTCCAAATCAAATGAGACCATAAGACTGAAGTTTTCAATTTCAAGGCATTACGAACACTGAGTGTTACTCAAGTGATAAATCAATCATAGGAATAAGAAATTATTTGCATTGATCACCATATAAAGATATGAGATAATAACCCACGCGGCTGCAATTATTGCATTACATAAGTATAAAATTACTTTAATCAACCAGACTGCAAACGCGCTCCAATAGCCAAAACGATACTGCAAAGGCCTTCCAACTTCTTATTCGCTCGTCGAAGCTGTGCTGGTTCTACTGGAGGTCCTTCAAAACCATCATCACAAGTATCCGGTCCGTCAAAGGCAGCCGAGGCTCTTACCCTAAAAGTATCAATGTCACGAGAGTTCAAAGCCATTCGGGCCCCGTTAAGGTTGTCGATGGTGTCTCCATAAGTTTCAGCACACTGATCGTATCGTCCTTTTAATACAGGGCCGGTGGCTTCCTTGGAAAGCTTCGTGATGAGGTTGGATTTCGTTTGAATGGCATTGGTTTTTGCTATCCCAATTGAGATAAGGGCAAGGCCTTTGAGATCTGCCCTGGCGGAACGAGGGTCGGATCTTAAGGCCTGTAAACATAGCGACGGGTTTTGAGTTTTGGAGCAAATTTCAGAGATCGAATCACTTGTTGAGAGGCTAATGGAGAGAAACAATGGCAAAAGAAAAAACAAGGAGGAGAAGCTATTGAAAGAATAGGCTGCCATTCCTACAAGTATTTTCACTTGTTTTGGGTGTGCCCTACAACTCTTTATGGACTACGATTACACCTATATATACATAGTTTTTTATTATGTAAAGTAAGAAAATAACTCCTGGTTATTAATTCGAAGTTACCAAAATTTTGACAAAATCTTGAAAAGGCCAGGAATCCCTCTTCCAACTTAGAAATCTAAATTGGATTATTGAAACATGGTAAGATGTCTACAGTTGATTGCATACCTAATTACCTAAAGTATTTAGTCAACGATAACAATGATACAATACTTTGTTATGGAAAGTTGGTTAAGATATTCGTCATTTTAAGCTTGGTAACAAGTACTAGGTATGGAAAAACAAAACCAAAAAGAGAGGGGGCCGGGAGAGATTATTTTCCTCATTTACTCCTGGGACAATCTTTTGGATACACGCTCTTTAAGTAGAACTCAACTCCAAAAGCTGGATTAGGGGAGTTTGTAGTGCCCCACGGCACTACAGCCTACAGGGTTGTAGTTCCCCGATCCGACTGTCCGTTTCCACAATCTATGGTTCAGGTTCGCGAATGTATTAATTCTTACCGGTAAGAGTAT
Organism: Vaccinium vitis-idaea; assembly: GCA_963854785.1. NCBI lineage: Eukaryota > Viridiplantae > Streptophyta > Magnoliopsida > Ericales > Ericaceae > Vaccinium > Vaccinium vitis-idaea. Next base: position 664,544 of record OY978218.1, on the reverse strand, counting down.
ACTTATACCGCTGAGAGTTAACAAACATATATGAACAGTGACTTGTAGGGATGGACGGTCGAATTGGAGGACTACAACCCTATGATGCCTTGGGGCACTACAGGCTCCCCAAATCCAAAAGCTAGCTCTTGAAGGAGGCTGCACGTCCTCGCGCTTATATACTTCAAGTTACTTTGGAACCCAGCACCCTTCATCACGCGCAACTTGCTCGCTTTGTAGCAGTTTCTGATACCTAACCCTAATACTATGTTACACCACCTTCAAGGGTTGTTTCCCATTTGCTAAAATCAAGGACAAATTATAGATTTTAGCAAATGGGAAACAATTCAATACCCCAAAATCTAACTATTGAAGTTACTCAAATGAGGGTGTCCTAATGCTTATATACTTTATATTACTTAGGGGTTGTTCTTAGTGGGGCTTTTGCAGTTTGCCGGTGCTTGTTTTGGTTTTGGTTTTGGTTTTGGTTTTTTTGGGATTTTTCATTTTTTGCTGCTATTTTGTAGAAACTGTGGCGCGTCTCGATTTGTATAACTTTGATGATTCAAACTATTCACTTTTGCGGTCGACCGGATAGGACGGTCCTTCTAAAATATCCATAAAAAATCATAGAGGCTCATATCATTAGTTGTTGTCATATGAATACATAGCATTTGGATTCACAAAATGAAGGACAAACATGATTTCCACAATAGCTGGCCTATTCTTCAAAGACAAATTAATTAACTTTCTTTCTTCTTCTTTTTTTTGAACTGGAAGTCAATTCTATAATTCGAAACCTCTCCATTTGAACTTCTACAAATTAATTAACTTCATCAATTCAATCATGTGGGCTACGTATTAATCTAAAAAAATGTATACATACGATGAATGCCTCGATTTGTTTATCTTTTAGAGGATGCGTTGGTGAGCCCACGAGGTAGGTGTAGACCATCCAGTGCTCCACCAACGTAAATCCATGGGATATCTTGGATTCGGATCCTCTATGAGGATTTCTCTGTGAGGATCTTGTGAGGATTTTGCTGTGAGCTTAACAACACACCAAAAAGGAGATCCTATGGCTCACAACTCCTTTCCTTGTCTGTGTATCAAAACGGCGTCGTTTCATAGGAAAAAAATTGACAATTTGACGAAAACTGGGAAGACACCACAAACGGCCATTTACTTCTTTGTCTCTTGTATTCTTAAACTACTGCCAAAATGACCGTGTTTGCTATAAGAAGTTGAAAATTGATTTTCATATTAGTATATAAATTTGGTCTTAAAAAAACATAATTCTTAGAAAACTCAAAATCTGTTGATGTTAATTTTTAATGACAAATTTCTCATGAAAGATGGAATTGGGATAATTTTGGATTAAAATTTTCTTTTTTGCTAGGCGAAAGTCAGTAGTATTAATTAGTTGTAATTAGCGAGATTTGATCGTTGTACTTTTTATCAGAGGTTAATAATACTATTCTTTGCTCTTCAAAAAGATAAATCCGACGGATAGATTTTTTATCCTATGAAAACAATTGAGTTCCCATTGTGATTTTTTAAGCCAATTGAAAAAAAATTAAAGAAGAAAAAATTGAGGTAACAGAGAATCTAACAATCTGGGGAAAAATTAAATAAAGGGAAAAAAATTAAGCCAATTGAAAATTGGCAAAAGGTTAATAATATTATTCTTTGCTCTTAAAAAAATAAATCCAACTGACAGAAGGGAGTTATGAGCCATTGGATCTCCTTTTTGGTGTGTTGTCAAGCCCACAACAAAATTCTCACAAGATCCTCACAGAGAAATTCTCATAGAGGATCCGGATCCGGATATCTTGGTGTAATCTATATTATTTATTACATTTAGGGCCGGCCCTGGACATAAGCCCACCAAGCCGTCGCTTAGGGTCTCCAATTTTTGGCCCAATAATAGGGTCCCTAAATTTTGAAATTATAATAAATATTTTATAGGTCGGTCTTTCACTGATATCGTGAAATAGCGCAGTGGTAAGGCTTCCGTCTCCTAGCCATTAGTTCCCTAGTTTGAGCCTTAGGGCATCCGCAGTCGTGGAGTTAAAAATGTGGTATTATATGACACAAAATATAAAAAATGGGTCCCATTTTTGTGTTGTTATGACAATATATGACAAAATGTGTTGTTAAGGTAATGAGTGTTACAGTGGTGTTGTTAGAGTGTTGTTAAAGTATAAAAAGTAGGTCCAAACTTTTTCCCCTTCTCTCTCCTCTCTCCTTCCTTCTCCCTTTCTCTTTCCTCCCTTTTCTGTTTCTCTCTCCTCTCTCCTGACAGAATCCCATGTCATCAGCACCTTTTTCTCTCTCTTTCATCTCCCTCTCTTTTGTTTACTCAATAGTTTAACTTTAACTGTGGGCTCCATTTAAATGTAGTTGCTGACAGCAACACAGTTATAAATGCAGCTAATGCTGCTGCAATGTGAGGCCCACTTAACATTTCACCAATTAGACCATTGGGACACAAATAAAGGAAAATGTTTGCTAACTGAACTATTTCTTACCTTATTTTTTACACAAACTCCATTACTGGAGATGTCCAAGCTGCTCTTTTTTTTTTACAAAAAGATAGTCAGAATATGCACAAAAAATTCTATAAGTACTGTGGCCTGCATGAGTCAAACTCATGATGTTGTGCTCCAAAAGTTACTCGCATCCAATGACCACTGGACCAGAGGCTGCTTTTAAAACTAATGTTGAACAGCAAATATATATACATAACTTAAAGGGTCCCATTGTTAAATTTTGCTTAGGGCCCCGAAAAACTCAGGGCCGGGCCTGATTATGTTGTGTATTGTTGATAAGCCTCAAATGTTGTATATATATATATCCTGGCTTATCTTGCTCGTTGTGATCACACACACGTGCATTTTGTGCCTTTATACGATTGATTTTGCGCGAGGTTGCATTTTGTAGTTTCAGGAAAAAAATGGAGAACTAAGGCGTGTTTTGACGCCATTGTTAAACCAACGGATGCCCGAGCACCGGAGGCCACATGGCACCCCACCACCGAGTTCTGGGAAACAAGTAATGAAGTTTTGAACAAGACTCGGGAAGCCTAGAGGTCATGATGACAAGCCGGAAGGTCAAGGAATCAAGACATAGAAAAATCTCAGTTTTTACATGTTCAACCAGTGAGTTCAACCGGTAGAGCACTTTTGTTCTACCGGTTGAAGCTGCATTTTTCGGACTTGGGGTTGCTGTTGTGCAGCCCCCTGCACAGCAACGAACTGTGCACCCCGTGGCGCGGCCGCGCCGGAATTTTTTCGACGATCGGAGATGTTCACCGCGTAGATCTCGTCGAGTACTACAAGTATACCAAAAATCAACTCGATCCGATATCGTTAAGTGTCTCATCGGAACACAAATACCTCGAAAAAAAATGGAACACAAATGAACACAAACACTGGAACAAAACCATTGAACCTATGTTTTTCAAGTTATTTGTGTTCCGATGAGGCACTTATCCATATCCGATCGAGTTGATTTTTGATACACTTGTAGTACTCGACGAGATCTACACGGTGAACGTCTCCGATCGTCGAAAAAATTCCGGCGTGGCCGCGCCACGGGGTGCACAGTACGCTGTTGTGCAGCAACCCCAAGTCCGCATTTTTCTGCAACTTTTGAGCCCGATTGATAAGTCCCCTATATTGTTAATAAAGGGACTTATCTCCCTTATTTTTGTCACTCACGCATGCATTTCATAGCTTTTATACGATTGATATTGCGCGTGGGTGTATTTGGGTAGTTTCAGGAAACATGGTGAAAATGATGATTTTTGACGCCATGGTTTAACCCAAAGAAGTACCCGAGTACCCAAGGCCACGTGGCACTCCGCCACCGAGCCCCGAGAGCCAAGAACGAAGCACCGGACAAGGCTTGGGGAGACCAAAAGGCCGGAAAATGAACAAAGGAAGAAAGAAGAAAAAGGCCCAGGAATACCAGTAGCGCAAAAAATGGGATACCAGTATCCCTGAAAAAAACTCACATTTTGAAGAAGGATACCAGTAGCGCTAAAAATGGGATACCGGTATCCCTGAAGAATTTCACATTTTGAAGAAGGATACTGGTAGCAGCAAAAACGAGATACCGGTATCCCCGGAACAGAAAGAAAATTTGGGGAGATACCGGTAGCGGCAAAAATGGGATACCGGTATCCCTGCAAATTTTCTGCACTTTTTGAGCCCGATCTAAAATATCTAGTGGCACTTTTGTAATTATTTGGCACGACTTTTGGGGCCTTTATAAGGTCCCCAACCTCAGAATTTTAGGGTGATCACTACCTAAGCTCATATTTTCACCTTCTCTCTCTACCTCCATTAGTTTGTTCTTAGTTTTAGCTCTACCTTCTCTCTAGATTTTCAAGCTCTTGCATTTAGTTTCAAGGTAATTCTTATTCTTTAATGTTGTAGTACGTGTTGAGACCTTCATATAAATCTAGTTTGTTTCCGTTTTTATCGGTTAATTCGTTTTCTTGTTTTTCTAGCTATTTCCTTTGAAAACTCTTGTTCTTATTAGTTGTTTGATTAATTCTCAAGTGTTAATGTTGTAGGCAAACCTAGGATTAATCATAAAAATCAGTTTTTAGAGTTATTAAACATGTTTTTAGTTTTCTTCCAATTCATAGGCTTAATTTCTAGCATAATGTGTGAGTAGTTTTAATAAGCTTAGTCATGGGGTGATCAACACTCCATGACTTGGGTTTATTCCGTCCATCTCGTGTATATGGCATACATCGCTTGTTTACCGGAAATTTGGGGTTTCACTTTTATGTACCAAAGAGTAGGTTTGTTAATCCTTTTGATCACCCGTAGCCAGGAGCTTGACTACTTGGCACGGGTGATGCTTTGGGCGATGTCAACTCATTCGTTTGCAAAATGTCTCGAAAACCCCTAATCTTTGGTAAACACATTTTTCTAGTAAAGGTTTTAAACTCTAAATCTTCCGTTCGGGGGCATTTAACGATGCCCCGAGCCGGTAATCAAGAGGGGATGGATTAACCCGAGTCATGGTAGTTAACTACCCCTAGACTTCGCCTTAGCTTATATTAGTCTTTTTAATTCCGAGTCATTCTCGAAGTCGAGAGAATTCCACCAAACAAATCACAAAGCCACAGTTTGCCGCTTTAAGGCTGAAAACCTACACTTGCAAGACAACTCTCACATCGGGTGCGTTCGGTCCTTGTGGATTCGACCCGGTCTTACCGGTTTTAATGCTACCGCCGGCCTAAACCCTACGCTTGGGGAAATAACAGTTGATATACAATCCAAGGTCGCAAGCACCGATCAGGAAATATCTTGTGACATTTTTGTAATAACTTAGCACGACTTTTGGGGCCTATAAAGGGTCCCCAACCTCAGATTTTTAAGGTAAGCTCATATTTTCACCTTCTCTCTCTACCTCCATTAGTTTGTCCTTAGCCTAAGCTCTATCTTCTCTCTAGATTTTGAAGCACTTTCACTTAGTTTCAAGATAATTCATCTTCTTTAATGTTGTAGTACTTGTTGAGATCTCTATATAAATCTAGTTTATTTTCATTTCCTTGAAGTATTTCATTTTCATTTCCTTGAAGTATTTCATTTCCGTGTTTCCTAGCTAATTCATTCAAAATCTCTAGTTTTTAAGTGTTGTTTGTGATTTTCTCAAGTATTAAAGTTGTAGGTAGACTTATAATCTTCATTAAAAATCAGTTTATTAAGTCATTTGTCATGTTCTTTATTTCCTTTATAAAATTAGTCATGTTTTCCTCAGCAATGATCGAGTAGTCGTTTTAGGCTCGGTCATGGGGTGATTAGCACCCCGTGACTTGGGTTCATTCTCTCTCCTCACCATAATGCAAACATTGCTTGTTAATCAAAGAGTTAGGATTAATTTTATGTATCAAAATTTGGATTTGTTAATCCCGTTGATCACACGTAGTCAAGGGCTTGACCACTTGGCACGTGTGATGCTTAAGGCGATGTCAATCAAAATGTTTGTATAAATGGCACAAGAATCCTACTCTTTGAGAAACACCATTTCTAATCAAACGAGTTTAAGAACTAAATCTTCCGTTCGGGGTCATTTAACGACGTCCCCGAGCCGGTTATCTTAGAGGAGAACGAATCGGCCTAAGGCATGGGTGTTGTGAACCCCTAAACTTTGCCTTCTTTTAATTAGTCTTTTCAAACTCTGCGTCATTCTCGAAGTTAAGAGAACTCCACCAACCAAACTCCAAAAGCCAAGTTTGCCGCTTTAAGGCTAAAACCAACATTCGCGAATCAACACTCACGCTCAGCGCATTCAGTCTCTGTGGACTCGACCCGGACTTCCGGTTATCATGCTACCGCCAGACTAAACCCTACGCTTGGGGAATTAATTTGGAACACAATCCAAGGGCGCAAGCAATTGTCACACCCTAAATTTTATAACCAAAATACCACATAAGTCCACGTTGGACAAATCAAAAGTTGAACATTCTCCCATTTGAAAAGCCATAATCTTAATACATTTCCATAATCAAATTCTACTCTCACGGCTCCGTATCCGTATCAAAATGTTAAAAAAAAGAACAATACATAGAACCATTACATGTCAAATAAATGATAATAAAAGTTAAAATACATCCTTGTCATCTTCCAAAAAAAAAATGTTACAAAAGAATAAAGATGGTCAAATAAGGAAGACCCTTGATGTTTTTCAAAAGCGGTCATGCCAACGCACACAATTCCATGCACTCCACGCCATGTTCCTCAATGATTACCTGAAAATGATAGGTTGAGCTACACTAGCCCAGTAGAAAACCAATCTAACAATACTATATTCATATAGTATGAAGATGCACCGATAAAATAGTTAGGTGAAAGAATGAGACAAAGTTCGAAGATTTTCAAATTTGACAAGTCTGTAAATATTATAAAGGTTACTCTTTTACTTTCATAAAGCCTGCTCTTTTCAAATCTCAAATCTCAACACACGTAAACAACACATCCGTAGTCTCAAATTAATATTACCAACTTTCTCAAGTTCCCGTACACGAACACAAGTGTTCACAAATGTCACTAGATCCCTAGTCATGTCATTTTAATATCAACCTCTGCATAAGTATCTTGGTGTCTCTAGTTCCCATGAATGTCTCATTTTATTCTCAGGTGATCACACACATACACATATGCACAAGCCAAGCTACCAATTCCCAATATAATTTTCATTGCAAACTAGAATCTCCATACACACACACACACACTCACGTCACATAAGGGTAGAAGGACTAAATTATGCACCTTAAGTCCCAAAATAACCACACGTGCCCTCATAGCATCCTAGAAGTGATCAAATCTCTCAATCTGTCCCGAAATGTTTATGACGTACCCAAACACATCCTACGTGTCCTTATATTGACAATATCAAGATTTCCTCTAACGCCACCTATTCACAATATCAAGCGTTCACACAACATTCACACGTATCCAAATAACTTAATATGTTCATCTATATCAGTAAATTCCATTACTCTCATTCCTTCAGTTCACAATTTTCAAGCTTTTTCGCACGCACACAAGTATTCACCGTTTTTCATGTTCCTCATTTACAATCCAAATGTTTTCTAAACATCCACAGTATGACTAACAGTCCAAGTAGTGCTCTCTATAGATAATCACATTGTATCCGGCATTTCATGGGCTGCCATTACCCCTGGCTCGATACACAAGATACAATACATCACCCGGCGTAATAGCGATGTTCATAATTTAGAGTAAACCATCAATTAAAAACCAAGGATAGTCAATAGTTCATGCTCGAATGCAAAGAGATGCACAAACACGTTTGAGACAACCCGACACCCCTGTGGACTACGAATTTATAGAATTTATCTACCCGTCCGAATATCCCAATATTTATACCACATATCTTAGACACATCTAGGAAGAATTTTTAGAACTAAGCAACTATTTTTAAACATCCAATAATCAGACCGAAAACTAGTAACAAAATCTGCTAGACAGATTTTCGAACTACATCAAACTGAAAACTGCTATCTTGTGCAAACAACTAGACTACATGGCTTACATACTCAGACAGCTCTACGAGCCTACTTTCATAATCAAAAAGCGGATAAAGATTTCAAGCTTCCTAGACAAAAAAAATAGTCGTTCCCGTAACATGCGACAGTGTTGTCAGCACAGGTAATTCGCAACAGCAGCTTGGTAAAACATTTTTCATATTTTCTGTGCTTCGCATAAAATACTGAAAATTTTCCACATAATAGGAGACATGTATGGGTATCTACAGTAAACTTTTCGTAATTTTATGAGCTCTAGAAAAATATAAAAAAAATCGCCCAAAACAGGGGTAGATTTGAGTTCTACCCCAAACATCAACTCAGAGTCACTTCAATCACAAATTTGGGGCTTCAACCCATAAATGAAAGTTAATAATCAGCCATTTTAACTAGAAACAAAGTGGGTTCAAAGTCTTTGGGTTGGATCTTGAAGAGGTTAAGGTATGGTGGTGTATTGTGAGCTTGGAGCTCACAAAAATGGAGGAATAGAGAGAAGGAGAGGGGTTCAGCTGATGTGGGAGAGAAAGAGTGAGGAAATTGCTCACTTAGTCCCCCAATTTAAACTCTAGGTCACCAAATTACACTACACACTCTAGCATTCACTTGTGTATATTAAAAATAACCCCAACACATTCAAACACTTTCCAAATTCCACCAATAAACATTTCAAACATTTCCTTACACAATCCCAACTTTATTTTCAAATATTTTGCAAAAATACGGGTCCTTACATGTATCACATGTAAGAATTCCTTATTTCTAGTTTTTTTTTTATCAGGTGTTCGGGTCCACTTACACACACCTCAATTAATTTTGAAGCCCAATTCCATAGTCCACTTGCTGGGAGCCAAACTAAAGACGAGTATGGACTCGGCCTGTAGGAGTTGATAAGAGGTTTTGAACCTAAAACTTTAACAGGACACATAGACCTCCAAGTCACATACATGTCTTCTACCAAGCCAACCAACACCTTGGGTTATGTCCTTCTCTTTGGTTACTATAACATATCTCTCTTACAGAGCCGACTTATGTGTGTTGCCTAAGAAGCCTAAGCTTTAGGCCCATAAAAAATGCAAAAATTTGGGGCCTCCAATTATATAGGACACCTGCATAATATACTAGGCCCAGATAATTTTTGTGTAAGCCATGTCCCACATTGAAATTGATAAAAACTTATCTCCGGTTAACCATGTCCAAAAAAGATTAAATGGATTGGCAAATTTGTCCATTGAGAAGAATATGGTGAAGAAGCTTGATTATGAAGACTTAATTAGTACGTTTGCCGTTAAGAGAGCGAAAAGACAAATGTTCAAATGATGGATTTGGAATGTTGCAACGGGGTTATTTATTTTTGGATAACTATAGGTTCATGTTTTGTAATGGTAAATCTTTTATAGCGGTTTTTATAAAGACTCTTTATTGACTAATTTTTGTATGCAAAATATAAGGCGGGTCTCGTTTAATGAGTTCGAGCTCTGCTCCCTTATCTTCCAATTTGTTAGTACTTTAGTAGAATTAATAAATAAATAACAATCCTAAACGTGTTGTATGCCACGTCACTTGTAACATGGGAATTGGGATCGCACATGCATTGCTCTTGCTCAGAATCTCCGGAAGGCTTGTTTGAATTAATAAATAAATAGTAAAAGGGATCCGAATCCGAATTCGAATCCTCTCCATTTCATTTTAAAATGGTACTGACACCTAATCTTTTTTATAATGGACGTCCTCGATCAATTACGTCGTTTTGATTATCTATTTTATTGGGTTGTTTGTGAACTGTTCGAAACTCGACTTAATAAGGCTCGTTCAAGCTTAATTTGTCTTCTAAACGAATCGAACTTGAACCTCAATTTTAGGCTTTTTTTAATAAAGGAGTCGAACTTGAGTCTGACAATATTCGACTCGGTTTAGCTTCTGAACTTGGATCGTATGTATATATCATGAAAATTTTATATATATGACTTGATTAATATGTATAGGTAATAAATTACATATGTACACAATATAATTTTTCTACTTTACATTTATAAGCTTTTACATGTATGTTTTTAGAGTTTTATATATGTTTGAACCTTATGTAAATAATAAAAATCTTATTTGCAACGCTAGACCTACATAAGACCTTAAATACTCGATATTTTTGCCCTGTTTCACAAACAAGTTCGAGTTATGATCAAATTAGATAAGCTCGGCTCGAGCTCGAGTTCGCTCAGAACCTTAACGAACGAACTTAAAAATTCTAAAACTCGGCTCGATTCGGATCATTTGCAGCACTACTGGTTTGTAAAACTTCGTACGTAATTACTAGTATTTTTATTGATTGGCTCCAAAGACAATTTGTGCGCAGCTATGTTTTGTCGAAAGATTCCTGCCAAGATTGGCTTTGTTAGTGTGACTCCCACCAAGTACATAACCAAGAATAAATAGCAAAATTGTGTGCAACAATTCTGCGGCTGTTGAACTATGTCACTCCTTCCCTCCAACTCCCATCACCCTATTTGGATGAGTGATTAGACACCCGGATTTGGGTTCCACCCGGATATGTAATCCCGGGCCCACCCTAATACCCCGTTTGGATGGCAAAATGTGCCCCGGATTTGGAGCACTGTTGGGAGTATATATCAGGGTGCTCCTGGAGATGCCAACGACAGGCATGACCCTGTCGTTGGCCAACGAGGGTGGAGATGGGTTTTTGTCTGCCATTTCTACCCCTCCAAATCCAGGAGATTTGGGGGTTTTTTGTTGTGTGTGTGTGTGTGTGAGAGAGAGAGAGAGAGAGAGAGAGAGAGAGAGAGAGATTACATTTTGTGGCACCGTCGGAGCTATGCACTGTGGCACCGCCGGAGATGTCTGCCGGAATCTTCTTCTTCTTCTTGTGCGGTTGTTCGTGTTGCTGCTGCGGTGGACAATGGGGAGAGAGAGAGGAGGAGGAGGAGGAGGTCGCCTACAGGCAACTCCACCGCCGCCGAGAAAATCCAATTCGGTGAAGAATTGGGGTTATCAGAAAAATTGGGTCATGTGAATCAAGTACATCTGTCTATAATCATCAATGGTTATTAAGAATTCTCCCCAACTTTTATGTATCATTATAAATTTCACCCCCAAATTTTGAAGTATTCCAAGGTTCCACTAAAAAAATCTAATCTTTACATTAGGGTTTAATCTTGTTAATGATGTACATTTATCTTTATTTATTGTACAAAAAACATTTTTAGCAATTTTTTTTAAATTTTTACTCCCCATAAAAAGATAGCATACATTGTATTTATTAAATTAACAAATTTAAATTTAAAAAAACGTTTTTTTATTAACTATTATGTAATTATTATGTATTTATTGTTATTATAATAAAATTAATCCATTTAGTTTATTAAAATAAAAAACTGGGGGCAAATAGGTCATTTGCTCTCTTATCCTATCAAATCCACCTTCCAAATCCATCTTCTCAAAATACCATCCAAACACCTCACTAACAAATTCACCCTTCTTATGAGGTGGGGCCACCCTCATTACCAAATCCACCCTCATTACAAATCCACCTTCAAATCCACCCTCATTACAAATCCACCCAAATCATCTCCGGCATCCAAACGGGGTGCATGTGCGTCCACTCATTTTTACTTTGAGCATTCAAAGGTATGACTCTCACTCGCGTGTTATCGATTTTTTAGTGCACTTTGTCTAATATTTTTTAATTGGATCTTCAGCTAGTGGACGACGAGATTGATCTTTCGAGTTAATTGATATATTAGACCAGATATCGAGGGTTTACACCACATTTTAGCAATTTCGAAATCAGGTATACATTAGGAGAATTTTGTATCAGACCCAATAATCGAAGATTAATCCCTCACATTCATGAAGCAGATTAATTTACATGTCATTTATATTTATCGCTTTTACTTATCCTAAGAGTAGTTGCAGCCTAGCAAGTTTTGTCGATTATTATTCTTTCAAGTCTTTAGTTATTTCCAAAAAAGTTCAGAAAACGGTGAAGAACTAAACATCCACTTAGTAACAATTAAACCACATTCTAGCATTCCAACTTCAAGTCTTGTTTTTCCAAAACTATATTGATATCGATTGAGGAAAGTTTTAGGTAAACACAGAGTTATCTTACCAAAAACAGGGTACAATAAGCATTCATTCAGTGGAGGAAATTCACATTAAAATGAATAACTAACAAGTTTTTCATGGAAAAGATTTTCCAGAAAACTTTTTCTGCCCGAAACAAACAGAGCCTTAGTAAAAACTCGACGAGATTTTATTTTTTCAATACCTAAATGTGCGCGTTACCACATGAGAAAACTGGTTTCCTCTATCCAGAATTCAAACTAGCCCCAATAGCCAAAACAATACTACAAAGGCCCTCCAACTTCTTATTTGCTTGCTTAAGCTTTGTTGGTTCATTTGGTGGTCCTTCAAAGCCATCTTCACAAGTGACTGGTCCATCCGAAGCAGCAGAGGCTCTAATACGAAAAGTCGAGATATCGAAAAGGCTCAAATCCTTCTTGTTCAAAATCTCTTCAGCTCCGTTAAGTCCGTCAATGGCATCTCCATAAAGTTGAGCACACGCGTCGTATCGCCCTTTCAATACACCCGTTGTTTCTCCCTTTGAAAGGGAGGTGATGAGGTTGGACATCCAGTTGGCATATTTCCGTGCAATGTGAATTGAGATTCGACCAAGGCCTTTTAGGTCTGCATGAGCAGAATGATGGTTGGATCTCAAAACTTTTAGGCACAGTGAAGGATCTAGACATTTGGAGCAAATTTCGTCGATCAAAGGACTTGTTGGTTTCATGCTTGGCCTTGCAAATGAGGGGATAGTGAAAAGAAACAATGGCAAGAGAAAAACCAAGGAGGAGTAGTAAATTTTGAAAGAATAGGCCATTTATTGGTCTGTTTTCGATCACTTCCAAATCCTTTTAGGGGTATGTTTTTCTCTATAAAACTTGTGCATTACAATGGCACTTAAATAGTTTCTAAGAGTGGATGTACTAGATGTGAGTTGACTGCAAGAAATCTTTATTAATTTCAGCCTAACAATTATTGCCAAGATTTTTCAAATGCCATGCCTTTCCATTATCTAGCTAAGTCAACCGTGCATGCATGGTTATATTACTCGGTGTGATTCTCCACACAAAATTTCTACTGCTTTTTTCAAATGCCAATTGATTGGGATATAAAGCTCGGTTTGGTTTGATTTGATTATGGCAACAAATGAACAGGACTCACAAAGCTACCACCTCAAGTTGACTGTCGATCATGATCTCGGAAAAAAAAAAAAAAAAAAGTGCTCCACTCATTCCAATATGGTAGTCCGCTACCAAATTTCTTGAGATATTTTAGTGAAAAATAAAGTTTTATACTACACAATTTTTTGAATTTTTCGCATCAAATGTGTATTTGTGCGAGGTTTTAGAACTTTATATATTCTTAAAAATTGAATTGGTTGTAGGTGAGATAAATCCCATGAAACAAAAGGGAGGGAGTAATTATTTAATAATCCCAGAGCACCGCCATGTGATGCTCCAGATCACCATACAGTACTAGTTGCGGGTTCTAGAAGAATGTGTGGTGTTCAAGTGATCAAGAACAGCAAGTGGCAGTGCTCTACTGCTCCTGGACTATTGAATAGTTAGACGCAGGAAAAAGCATCATGTATCAGCTTTCAAAATTGAACCTGGACTCCATGTTAGCTGCTGTCGATACAAGCATGAATTCCCAGCTTTATCACATACATACCAATAGCATGTACACCTTAAAATCGTCTAAAACTTGTGGTTCTCCCACAAGATGTCAGCTGACTGTAACAAAGAGCTCAGTACTTCTGAACCAATCAAATTCCCACCAATTTAGGAGAGAAAATGTAGGATATAGCCTCATTTTTGTTTACGAAGTAAAAAAAGAGGCTGCCTAGTGCACTAGACTCCCGCTACTACAGGGTCTAAAGAAGGATTGGATGTACACAGACTTATCCCGAGAAGCAGTTTGCGTGACTTTGAACCCATGACAGCCTTACAGTTTCACCTAAGATGCCCTTGCATATATTCTGATCCGGAGTGCATTGTAAAAATGCCCACTACTAGAAAATAAACTGCAAACCGAACTAATACAGCATTGTAATGTCGGAAATTGGCCATCGAGGCTAGTATTGGATGCTATGTCCTTAACGAGAATTAGTTCCCCCACACTAGTGTTTACTAGATACTGTAACAATTACTTCCCGTGATAAAAACGAGATGAATAGATGCAGCAATTCCAAGGACGGAGTCAGGAATTTCACTATGCATGGGCGAGTCTATATAACTCATAGGAAAATTTATTTTTTTTATATAATACTAGAGATTTTTTTTTCCCCCTTGCAGGGGCGACCGCCACTACTAGCCCCCTCTGATTCCATCCCTAGCACTTCCCATATGTCCGATAGGTGAACCAGAAAACTATGTGAAACTCTCAGAATTTGTTTATGCAGTGAGTACTGCAGATAGCATGCAATATGCATGAAATTCGTGAATAACATGGGAGGAAATAATAGACGCTCGATCCGAAGAGATACAGTGGTTGTTCGAAAGAGCACTGCTACATACCCAAAATGGGTGCCCAAAGTCTACTCAGAATTCAAAATTGCACGGTCCAGATTCACTTCAATTCAATCTGGACCATGCAATTTTGAATTCTGGGTACCTAGACTTTCTTGGTTCGCAAACGGACGCACTTCAAAAGGGAAAAGTTATCGTTATAGAGAGAAATTAAATCAGATGTTTACCTCTAAGTCCAGAAAAGCGGCATCTAATTATCATTAAGGTAAGTCACTCTCTTTTTTTGGTTTAAGTTTAGGGTGCACTTTCTTATTATAGGGTTTTAGTGGTTTAGGCATTTTCATAGGGTACCCTAGTGTTTTAGGCACTTTCATATTGGGTACATTAGGATTTAGGTTTAGGTTTAGGCACTTTCATAGAGTACCCTAAGGTTTAGGTACTTTCATAGGGTACCTTAGGATTTTAGACACTTTCATAGGGTACCCTAGGGTTTAGATTTATGCATTTTCATATGGTAGCCTAGGATTTAGGCACTTGGGAGTATCCATATGGGGTGGAGAGAGAGAGAGAGAGAGAGAGAGAGAGAGAGAGAGAGAGAGAGAGAGAGAGAACAAACAGACGGCATTACTTGGGCGATACTTTTTCCGATTCCAGATGGACCTGGGAGTGTATCCCATCCAAAAACTGGACCGGCCGGTGCTTTGCTCAAATTAAATCTGGAAAACCCAAATTAAGATCAATTGAGCCCAACCCAATGACAATCTTATTTCTGCCAAAAAGAACATGCATACTTGGCCCAAATACATTAATCTTTGACCCAACTCAACCCAACCCAACACGGTGCGGTTCAGTGGGAAGGACAAAACAACTTTCTCTATCCAGACTTCAAATTATCCCCAATTTCCGAAACAATCATATAAAGGGCGCCAAACTTCTCATTTGCTTGCCTAAGCTTTGGCGGTTGTTTTGATGGCTCACCTGGTCCTATTTCATAATCAAAGGCATCTTCACAAGTAACTAGTCCTTTCCAAGCAGCAGAGGCTCTACTCCGAAAAGTCGAGATATTGGAAGGGCTCAAAACCTTCTTCTTCAATATCTGCTTGGCTCCATTAAGGTCTCCAATAGCACCTCCATAAGCTTTGGTGCACCTGTCGTATTGCCGCTTTAATTTTCTGTTCTTTGCTCCTTTCAGAAGCGAGGCGATGAGGACCGTCGTCTGTTTAGTATGTTTTTGTGCCATGTAAATAGAGATTCGGCCAAGGCCTTTTAGATCTGTGAGAGCAGAATGAGGGTTTGAGTTTAGAACTTCTAGGCATAGTGCTTGTCGAGTTTGGTTACAAATTTGATAGATCAAATTACTTTTTGCTTTCATGCTTGGCCTTGCATCTGAGTGATTAATGAAGAGAAACAATGACACCAGAGAGACTAGCAAGGAGGAGTGTATTCTGAAAGAATAGGCCATTTCTATGTTGGTTTGCACTTCAAAATCTGTTTTGTTTTTCCAACAAAAACTTGTGCATTTATCTTAAATTGCATTAACTCTCTAGAGATAATAAATGTGAGTAATCTGTTATGCTAATAAATGTGAGTTGATTCTTAAAAATTGTAATTACTAATTCCAACTTACCAAATATTGCCATGACGTCAAATTGAAGTGATTTTTCAGACAAAAATTTATACGGGTTTGTAGTTTGTATATGATTAAGGGTGATTAGACCATTGGAGTAACATGTATCAAGAATAAACGGGTTCATAAAGTTACCACCTGAAGGTGATTGTCGTTCATGATCGAAAAAAGATACTCCATCCGTCCCGATGTGTGAAGTTTTAGCATCATGCATTAGCATTCAAAATTGAACCTGGACTCCATAGTGAGTAATGCTACAATGTGCTCTTCTCAATATGAGATTTTGTGACTCAAAATATGAGATTTTGTGGCTCTAAATATGAGATTTTGTGGCTGGAGATATGAAGTGCATATGGTATGCCACTTCATATGAATAGTCACAAAATCTCATATATTTCCAGAAAATCTCATATTTGGAGCCACACAATCTCATATTTGGACCCATGCAGATTGCTACAGTAATGCTACAGTGCCACAATCTCATATTTGGAGCCACAAAATCTCATATATTTCCAGAAAATCTCATATTTGGTGCCACAAAAACTCATATTTTGAGCCACAAAATCTCATATTTGGTGCCACAAAATCTCATATTTGGTGCCACAAAATCTCATATTTTGGGTCACAAAATCTCATATTTGGTGCCACAAAATCTCATATTTGGTGCCACAAAATCTCATATTCCGTATGGGGTGCATATCATGTGTCATATCATATTTGGAGCCACAAAATTTCATATTTGGTGTCACAAAATCTCATATTCTCTCATATTTTGTGCCACAAAATCTCATATAGGAGGGGTGCACATTGTAGCTTGCCCCCTCCATAGTAGTTGCTGTCGATATATACAAGCATGTATTCCCAGGCCCAGCTGTATTACACACACACCAATAGAACTTGTGGTTCTCCATAAGATGCCAGTTGATCTGTAACAAAGAGCTCAGTACTTCTGAACCGATCATTTCCCATCAATGTAGGATATAGCCTCATTTGTGTTCCGGTAGCCTGTTTGGAAACAACAACCGAAGCAGCTCACTACTTGAAAATAAACTGCAGACCGAACTAATACAGCATTGTAAGGTCGAAAATTGGCCATCGAGGCTAGTATTGGATGCTACTCCCTCCGTCCCATTTTGTTTGTCAATTATTCCTTTTGTCTCTTTTGTGTATTGTCCATATCTTTCAATCTATAATGTCTTTTATAGTTTCGAGAACTCCATATGATAGAACAAATCGAGATCTATCAAATAAGATCCATATTGCATTTTTTTTTAGATTCACATTGAAAGATATAAGCAATAGGCACAAAAGAGACAAAAGGAATAATCGACAAACAAAATGGGACGGAGGGAGTATGTACTTAAAGTGAATTAGTCCCCACACTGGTGTTCACTGGATACTCGAACGATTGCTTCCCATGATAAAACGACTATCAACGAAGAGATGCAGCACTTCCCATGCGTCCAACAAGCAAACCAGAAAACTATATAAAGCTCACAGAATTTGCTTGTGCAATAGTCAGTGAGTGCAGATATTATGCAATATGCATGAAAGTCATGAATGACATGGGAGGAGAACAGGCCTACTTATCCAGAAATAGACACTCGATCAGAAGAGATATGTACAGTGGTTGTTCGGAGCAGAACAGTCACCGGATGCATAGTTTGGAAAGAAACATTCAACGGATACGACTGTAGCCGGCAAACCAGTTCGGGAATTGACCCATGTGGAAAGGGAAAAGTTGAATTAAATCTTGAAAGCCCAAGTTAAAATAAATTGGGCCCAGCCCAATAACAATCTTATTTTCGCCAAAAAGAAAATACATACTTGGCCCAACACATTAATCTATCAAGACTTCAAACTAGCCCCAATTTCCACAAGAATACTACAAAGGCCCTTAAACTTGTCATTGGCTTGCTTAAGCTTTGGCGGTTCATGTGATGGTTCATCTGGTCCTAATATTTCTTCAAAGGCATTTTCACAAGTAACTGGTCGAGTAAAAGCAGAAGAGGCTCTACTACGAAAAGTCGAGATATCGGAAGGGCTCAAAACCTTCTTCAACAATATCTGCCTGGCTCCATTAAGGTCTCCAATGGCACTTCCATAAACTTTGGCACACACATCGTATTGATCTGTTAAATAGCTGCTTTTTGGTCCCTTTCGAAGGGAGGCGATGAGGTCAGACGTCTGTTTAGCATGTTTTCGTGCCATGTAAATAGAGATTCGGCCAAGGCCTGTTGGATCTGCACGAGCAGAACGAGGGTTGGAGTTTAGAACTTTTAGGCATAGTGAAGGATTTTCAGCTTTGGAACAAATTTGATTGATCAATTTACTTTTTGCTTTCATGCTTGGCCTTGGCCTTAGCCCTGCATCTGAGTGATTAATGAAGAGGAACAGTGGCACAAGAGCGACTAGCAAGTATGGGTATATTCTGAAAGAATAGGCCATTTCTATGTTGGTTTGCACTTCAAAATCTGTTTTGTTTTTCCTACAAAAACTTGTGCATTACGGTGAAAAGAAACTTGTGCATTTATCTCTAATTGCATTTAACTCTCTAGAGATAATAAATGTTGTAATTACAATCTGTTATACTACTCGTAAATGTGAGTTGATTCTTAAAATTTGTATAATTAGTAATTCCAATTAAATTCAATTATGCTTATAATTTGAATCTAATTAATGTGATTTTTCACGCAAAAATTTATTCGGGTTTGTGTTTTGAATATAATTAATGGTGTTTAAGCCATTAGGGTCACGCATATCAAGAATTAACGGGTTCATAAAGTTACCTCACAGTTCTCCCAGTCAGATTAGTTGTTATATTGGGTAGTACTTGCACCACATTTTAGCAATTTCGAATACAGCTACACATCATGGGAATTTTGCGTCGATGAAAGACGAGACAACTTCCTAAATCGACAGATGATAGAAAGGATAAAGACAAGGACAGGTATAGAATATGTGTCAAGATTGAGATAATTCAAAGTTGATAAACTGCCCAAAACGGTTTTTAACGGTTGAAAGAATTTACATCCCATCGAATTGGAGACAAAGGTGAGGAAAACTTGAAAATCAAACTTGAAAAGGTCAATGACCTATAAATGTCATACAGAAGAATCGAAGAAGAGGTGTGATGGCCAAAATCTTGAAGGACTCCCTCGATCTTTGTTTGGAGCTTGACCTTGAACTTCTGTCGATACAAGCATGAATTCGAACCGTTCTATTACAAACACACCAATAGCTTGCACACCTTAAAATCATATAAGACTTGTGGTTCTGCAACAAGATGCCAGTGATCTGTAACAAGGAGCTCACTTTGGAACTGATCAATTCCTAACAACGTAGGAGAGAAAGTGTAGGCTACAGTCTCATTTGTGTTTGAGTAACCTGCTTGGAAACAACATCCGAAGCAGCTCATTCTGGTACGGAGTAAAAAAGGCTGCCTAGTGCACTAGACTCCCGCTACTACAGGGTCAAAAGAAGGATTGGATGTATGTATGCAGACTTATCCCGGCAAGCAGTTTGCGTGACTTTGAACCCATGACAGCCTTACAATTTCACCTAAGATGCCCTTCCATGTATTCTGATCCGGCGTGCATCGCAAAAATGCGCACTACTAGAAAATAAACTGCAAACTGAACTAATACAGCATTGTAAGGTAAGGTTGGAAATTGGCCATCGAGGCTAGTATTGGATGCTATGTACTTAAAGCGAATTAGTCTCCCACACTGGTGTTCACTGGATACCCGAACGATTGCTTCCCATGATAAAATGACCTTTCGACGAAGAGATGCAGCACTTCCCATGCGTCCGACAAGCAAACCAAAAAACTATGTAAAGCTCACAGAATTTGTTTGTGCAGTGGTCAGTGAGGGCAAATATTATGCGATATGCATGAAATTCATGAATGACATGGGAGGAGAACAGGCCTCCTTATACACGCTCGATCGGAAGAGATATGTACGGTGATTGTTCGAAACCGAACAGTCACCGGATGCATAGTTTGGAAAGAAACATTCAACGGATGTGACTGTAGCAGGCAAACCGGTTCGCGAACTGACCCAAGTGGAAAGGGAAAAGTTGTTAAATCTTGAAAGCCCAAGTTAAAATAAATTGGGCCCAGCCCAATAACAATTTGATTTCCGCCAAGAAGAATATACATACTTGGCCCAACACATTAATCTTTGACCCAACCCAATGCATCCCGGTTCGGTGGGACGGACAAAAACAACTTTCTCTATCAAGACTTCAAACTAGCCCCAATTTCCACAACAATACTACAAAGGCCCTTAAACATGTCATTTGCTTGCTTAAGTTTTGGCGGTTCATGTGATGGTTCATCTGGTCCTAATAGGGCATCTTCACAAGTAACTGGTCGAGTAAAAGCAGCAGAGGCTCTACTACGAAAAGTCGAGATATCGGAAGGGCTCAAAACCTTCTTCAACAATATCTGCCTGGCTCCATTAAGGTCTCCAATGGCACTTCCATAAACTTCGGCACACACATCGTATTGCCCTGTTAAATAGCTGCTTGGACCCTTTCGAAGGGAGGCGATGAGGTCAGACGTCTGTTTAGCATGTTTTTGTGCCATGAAAATAGAGATTCGGCCAAGGCCTTTTAGATCTGCACGAGCAGAACGAGGGTTTGAGTTTAGAACTTTTAGGCATAGTGAAGGATTTTCAGCTTTGGAACAAATTTGATTGATCAATTTACTTTTTGCTTTCATGCTTGGCCTTGGCCTTAGCCCTGCATCTGAGTGATTAATGAAGAGGAACAGTGGCACAAGAGAGACTAGCAAGTATGGGTATATTCTGAAAGAATAGGCCATTTCTATGTTGTTTGTTTTTCCTACAAAACTTGTGCATTGCGGTGAAAAGAAACTTCTGCATTTATCTCTAATTGCATTAACTCTTTAGAGATAATAAATGTTGTAATTACAATCTGTTGTACTCGTAAATATGAGTTGATTCTTAAAAATTGTATGATTACTAATCCCAACTTACCAAATATTGCCATGACGTCAAATGCAATGCCCTTCCATAATTTAATTTCAATTCTGGTTATCGCTTGAATCTACGTACGTAATGTGATTTTTCACACAAATTTATACGGTGATTAGGCCGTTAGAGTAACCTACGTGTATGTATCAAGAATAAACGGGTTCATAAAGTTACCACCTCAAGGTGATTGTCGTTCATGATCTAAAAAAAAAGATACTTTATGATGCCAATGATCTGTAACAAAGGGCTCACTTCGGAACTGATCGATTCCCAACAACATAGGAGAGAAAATGTAGGGTACAGTCTCATTTGGAAACATCCGAAGCAGATCATTCTGGTACGGAGTAAAAAAGGCTGCCTAGTGCACTAGACTCCCGCAATTACTGGGTCTAGAGAAGGGGTGGATGTATCCCGGCAAGCAGGCAAGTTGTTTGCATGACATAAACCCCTGACAACCTTAGCGTTTCGCCTAATACGCCCTCCCATTCGAAGTGCATTGCAAAAATGGGCACCACTAGAAGATAAACTTCAGACCTCAGTAAGAGTTTCACATGCACACACACATATAGAAAGAGCACTGCAATTGCACATTAACTTCAGGTTCCCCTCGAATTGTTATTACACAAAAAAAAAAAACACAGGCAAGAAAGCAACCAAAGAGTCCTGTGACTGTATGTGAATTATGATGTGGGGGAAAAGCAAATATAAGTTTGACCACTCAGAACTACTCGAGAAGTAATTGCTGGAAATCTGAAAGCCTTTTAAGTCTTAACACTCTCAACTAAATAAAGAAACATGAGTAACGTAGATATGACACCTCCTCTAAATGTGAATGGGCTTGTCATAAGTGGCCATGGCGGCCTCTTTCAATGCCTCACTCATAGTCGGATGCGCATGGCACGTGCGTGCAATGTCCTCACTCGACGCTCCATACTGCAACGCCAGCACCGCCTCGTGAATGAGCTCACCAGCATTTGGAGACATTATATGAACCCCCAATATCTTGTCACTCTCTTTCTCAGCCAAAATCTTAACCAATCCCTCAGCATCATCTATTGCCTTGGCCCTGCTATTTGCCAAGAAAGGAAACTTCCCAACCCTGTAATCAACCCCGAGTGCCTTCACTTGTTCCTCGGTCTTCCCCACAAATGCCACTTCCGGGTGTGTATAAACAACTCCGGGGACCATATCGTAGTCCACATGGCCTTCCTTACCTGCTATGAACTCCACACATGCAAATCCATCCTCTTCTGCTTTATGGGCTAACATTGGCCCAGGAATAACATCACCAATAGCATAGACTCCCGATACATTGGTTGAGAATCGTTCGTTAACAAGGATTCGTCCGACCTTGTCAGTTTCTACACCTATCTTGTCCAATCCAAGCCCGGCTGTAAATGGAGTTCTGCCAGCAGAAACGAGAACAACATCGGCTTCAAGCGTGCTCTGCTCGCCGCCAGCTGCTGGTTCAAGGGTCAACTTCACACCGTTGCCAGAACTGTCAACTGATACAACCTTAGTTTTGAGCATAAATTTCATCTTTTGCTTCTCAAGGGTGCGTTGAAATTGCTTTCGTACTTCGCTATCCATGGTTGGAACGATGTCAGCACCAAATTCTACAACTATGACCTCCGAACCAAGACGGCCCCACACTGAGCCCATCTCAAGGCCAATGTAGCCAGCTCCAATGACCACAAGTTTCTTTGGGATCTCTGGCAATGCTAAAGCACCAGTAGATGATACAATCTTCTTCTCGTCTATGGTGACTCCAGGGAGAGACTTGACGTCTGACCCAGTAGCAACTATTATATTTTTGCCTTTCACGACAGTGTTCTCACCTTCAGGGGTGTCGACAGAAACTTCAGAAGGGGAGATGAATTTTCCATAGCCTTTAACATAGTTTACTTTGTTTTTCTTGAAGAGGCCTTCAATACCACGTGTCAGATTAGTTACAGCTTTATCTTTTTGGGCCATCATGGCAGGTAGATCGACCTCAACAGAAGGAAACTTGACACCATGGTTGGCAAATGAATGCAGGGCTTCATGGTACATGTGAGACGAATGAAGAAGAGCCTACATACAAAACCAGAAGAATATAACAAACAAATTTTCAACCATGAAGCAAATACTACCTAAATATTTGGTTTGGTAATCAGCCCAAAGCAATTCATCATTCAAGGAATGAGCAAATTAAGTTCTTGGATAGATTTGAAGGACTCTGGCCAGAACAGACAGTGGGGCAGCAGATGGAATCTATCGAATAAAGTGTTCCAGCCTTGATTGGTAGTTTTTGTTTCTGTAAGAAGTGCTAAGACCAGTGTTGGATATTGCTCGTTTTTTTGTGTTTTTGTGGCGTTTTTTGTGTTTTTGTGGCAGTTTTTTCCTCTTTCCCTGTGTCGGACTGGGGTTCTTTGTAGTTTTGTAATGATGCTGCTCTTTGTAGTTGGCGTTTTGACCTTGTTTGTTTTCAATGAAATGATTTAGCCAGAAAAACGAATGAGCAAATACTGAAAAAGAAAAGACAAGAAAAGAGGCACATACACTTAAAAAGATATACTGATCAACTGAATAATTTCCTCCTCAGTAACACTCACTCCTGACAATGAGCCGACAGATTTTCCCAAGTAGTGTTTGGTTTGCTAGAATGATTTCAAGAAGGAACAGAATGGCCTCTTCTTGTCCTACTAATGGAATGGCCATTCCATGAAGTGGGTGAACGATGATTCCATTTTGAATGTATGTCAATGTTTTGCCGAACCAAATATAGGAACGAGAATTAAGTACTTAACAGACAAAAAAATATTCGAATGAGCATTCCCAAGGGATAACCTCTCTAGTTTACTTTATTCTAGTAAAACAAACACTGCCTTGTATGAATTCGTTGCCACAACCTACCTCATAACTGTATGAGTACTTCCCTAAGCTGAATTACATACATACAGATACAGACACATATCATTATAGAAACCAACTAAGCAAAACATACACTCCCCCAAAAAAAAATCTGGTCCGCAAAACTTTAACTTAAAAAGAATGCTTTTGTTGTCAAAATAATTCAAACTTTCTCCCACAGGTTAAAAGAAACCCCTTGTTATGTACTGTATTAACTTGCAGAATAAAAGTTTTTTTTTTTTTTTAACATTATTTTTAAGTTAATCAGTTTGCGGACTGGACATTTTGGGGGGGATTCTGGCAGTAAAACAAAATCAATACCTAAACAACAGAATCACATAGAATTTAAGATAATTAAAAAAAAAAAAAAACACCAGTAGATCTACCAAACCAATCGATCAAACAATAATTACAGAAAAATACAAAACCAAATCAACCAAGTAACAAATCGCACAGATACACGCATAATTACCTTGGAAGGGATACAACCGACGTTGAGGCACGTGCCGCCGAGAGCACCACGCTTCTCGATACAAGTGGTCTTCAGCCCCAACTGAGCCGCCTTGATGGCGGCGACATAGCCGCCAGGCCCGCCGCCGATGATGACGACGTCGTTCTCTTCACCGGATCCAGACGCGAAACCCCTCGAGAAGGAGGTCAGAGAGAGAGAGTACTTGAAAGCGTCGGATGAATTGCAGAGATTCTTGGATAGAAGCAGACACGACGCCTTTCGTCGGGCCAAGCTCGCCATCGCCATTGCCATTTTCGCCTTATGAAATTCGATTCCCTACTTCTCTACAGAAGAGGAAAGAGTTGTCAAATTTTACTACCTATATCGCTTTTGTGTTAATCACAGTGACGTCCCCAGAGATTGTGAACAATTGCATTGACTGCGTCAATTTTTCTAATATTACACTAAT
Source organism: Vaccinium vitis-idaea (assembly GCA_963854785.1). Lineage (NCBI taxonomy): Eukaryota > Viridiplantae > Streptophyta > Magnoliopsida > Ericales > Ericaceae > Vaccinium > Vaccinium vitis-idaea. Next base: position 639,510 of record OY978218.1, on the reverse strand, counting down.
CTCCCTTACCTTATCTCAGAATATGCATGGACCCCCTTATGTCATTTTCGGATTTTTGGCAAGCGTTAGAAGAAAGGTTGATGTTAGCATAATATTAAGAAATATTATGTTACCATGTTTTCAAGATTTATTATTGTGTCTCCAATTTAGTCTAGGTTATATTATTCACGTGTACGAGTCAATCTAGGTTTCCTTGTCATCGTATATTGTTCTAATTTGGTTAGGTTTTTTAATCACAAAGTCTTGTAGCCTATATAAAGGCGTGCTAGGATTATGTTTTATTTACATCAATCAAAAAAAAAATATTGTCTATTCAAATTTTTAATAGTGTACATCATAAGAATTACAAGAAAAATCCAAAAAACTTATCCATAATGGAGAAGAAAGGCTCCTTACAAAGAAGAAAAAATCAGTGACTCCCTTTGCCACTTAAATACTTCAAGCCACATGCCCTATTACCTGTGTCTAATGCATGATATTTACATTGAATTCATTTTAAGCTGTATCGCATTCAAGAACATATTTGAATTGGAATTCATTGTGTGGTCACTACAATATTGTTTGGTTTTTCTTCCTCATCAAATTCCTCTGCACGAACTGTTTCAATTTATTTTTGGAATTTCCTACTGTTAGATAGCTTAGGTTAGATATCTTTATTCCACTCAAGTTAGATATCTCTATTCCACTCCAGAGTTCAAACTCTCTTCTCGAATTTCACTATAGGAATCTCAGCAATCTGATGTATATGGTCGAGCTGTGATAGACACCAACACCAATGAACATGGCTTCAGTGAGGCCGGTTATTTCAACCCTTAAGGGACCGAAAAATCATCAAATAGTCATTGTAAATGCAGAAGAGAAGAGCTCCATTCCATGGTGGATCAAGAAGAAAATGAACGCGTTAAGTATATTAGCTTGCAATGGAGAAATCAACTAGTAGTATTTCTCTCTCTTAAGAACCTAGCCTTGTTGCAAGAGGCCAAGCACCTAAATAAAAAGGTTAAGATGGTATTTTCATAGCCCATCCATTCACGAATGATCAGAACTAGAAGTCTAGAGTACCAACTTTCTAACCTAGATGGTAATATTTTCTTTCCAAAAAAAAAAAGAATATCAATCTTCCTTCACAATTCAATAGTTCCGTTTGTCAGCATTTATAATTTAAAAAAAAAAAAAAAAAGGCTGGAATATAGAGTTTTGTTAACTTTTTTTTGGTACATAGGAAAGCGAAAAAACAACAGAGTTTTGTTAACAATCACTATGATAAATCACTTATTTTTCTTTTGTAGTTTATTTGACCCAAAAAAGCTAAATTATTTTAAGCATCAATTCAAAGCTCTTTTTTTTTGCTTATTTTAAGTTATTAAAACATGAATGAACAAAAGACTCCTTAAGTGAATGAATATTTTTACTCATGTTTCAAGGACAATTTAAACATTTAATCTATAGAAAGCTATATGATAGCTTATTCAAGCAAACGGTGTAAGTTTCTTTTACAACTTATAAAAAGCTACTACTATGATAAACAGTTTTACAACTTAATTCTAATTTTTTCAAGTTAACCTAAACAGAAATGGTATACGCAAGGAAGCTAATACCGAACCATAAACAAAATATGAGTGTTTTTTTAATAACGTGTTTGCAAAACAGACTTCATATTCTCACACTACTCACATTCGGTGTAATCTTCCTTGCACATAGCTCGTTACATGGACAATCAAACAATACACAAAGACAAGACAAGGTATAAACACACAAAATCAGACTAGAATGATTAGAATTTCCCATACAGAACAGAGAAGAGAGGTTACATTCGTTCAATGGCTCTAATTATTCATCGCAATGAACCCCAAACAATAATACAACTAACAATTTTGCCAGTAAATTCCTCCCACAAGCTACTAGCTCTAACCGTACAAAATTGCTGGCTGCTTTTTCTAACACATCTGAAGCAGCCAAAAACAGACTAACCATCTTTTTTACAAGGAGAAATCTAGCGTAGAAAAATCAGTGTTTACACATCATCCTGCACCTTTTTCTGCTAGGAAATAATTTGGTTTTACATTTCAGTCAGCCTTCTAGCAAGCTCCTCAACCTATTCCTAGCCTCCTCAGAAAGGTTGCAGCATCTCAACCTAGGCCTAGCAGACTCACGACAAACAGGTTTAGTGAAGCACACTACAATGGCAGTGAGATTGTCACTTGTATCCTTTCGCAATGCTTCGTTGACAAGTTCTATGGCACACTGATTGGGATCGTCATGGCGCCTTAGCTCGCGTCGAACCAATCTCACTGCTTCCTCATTCGACATAACATCCCATATCCCATCACAAGCAACAATCAAGAATTCATCGTCCTCGGTTAAAATAATTTGTTCAACTTCTGGCTCGGCTGTAAGGGCAGATGCAGAGCCTAAAGGTTTCATGGACCAATCTCCTAGGGCACGGGTTACTGCCAGATCACCATTAAGATATCCATATTCAATGCAACCACCCAATTCCTCTACCCTTCTGCGCTCCGGTGAATAACAGGGCCGGTGATCTTGTGACAACTGTACTGGAACTCCTTTCCTGCAGAGAACAGCACGGCAATCACCGGCATTTGCTACTATGAGATGCCTGCCAAGTAATAGGGCAGTCAGTGCTGTCGTTCCACAATAAATAGAAACACTTTGTTCCCCGGCTAATGCTTGGTCGGCCAATAGAAATGCTTTGCGATGAGAATCCTCCAATTTTTCCAAGAATAGATCATCAATATCAGATGTTTGTGGCAAGTTAGCATCTTCAAAGAATAATCTCATGGCATTCTCTTTGAGAAAAGCTGCTGCCGCATTGGAGCCACCGTGTCCGTCAAAAACGGCATAAAAGGCACTTGGAAGTGGGCACCCAAATAGATAGCCCAAATGAGCTGATAAATCATCAATGCAGATGTGCTCATCTTCATTGGATTCCCGATATCCTTGGTCTGTGTGGCTGCCCGATCGAATGCTTGGAACAAAACTGGATGCAGAAGACTCAAAAATAGTAGTTTGAAAACTACTTTTGCAGCTCACAACCTGTTATATCACAAAAACAAAGGTAAGAGAGCGTGTCCATATAAATCTTGGACCCAAATACATTGACAAAACAATACAAGAAGCGTAACCTGCACTTTTCACCAAGACGAGAATAATACAGCATGCTTTAAAAGAAACTCATAATTGACAATGCACCAATCCTAAGGACTTCAGAAACAGTCACGAATCATTAGCTGTAGTGGAAGATACATCAAGAATCATTATCTAATTGTTCTCCCAATAATTTATAATCAACTTCTTGCAATGGATATCATGAGACTTCTAGGTATGTTTAATCCATGGGTCAGTGCACATGCATCTATATCAATGAAATTTGCCAAAATAAAACCACAAGTTCTCTAATGTAAAACTCAAGCTTTCTGCACCTAATAAAAACTTCTAGGTATGTTTAATCCATGGGTCAGTGCACATGCATCTATATCAATGAAATTTGCCAAAATAAAACCACAAGTTCTCTAATGTAAAACTCAAGCTTTCTGCACCTAATAAAAACCATTAAGGGACTATACACCAAACCATGACGAAAAAACACCAAGAAAACAATCCCAGTAGCTCTAATCCACAAAATTAAGCATATATATCTCCATCACAAGAAAATAATTCAAGCTGTCAAGGAATATTATTTTGAGTTCTATTCATCAGGAACAAGCAAGCAAATAATTTCTAAACCAAGCAAATAATTGTCTCAAGTAGTGTCGATTTATCCCTATTTTATCCAAGAAACAGTCTAGACACAAGCATCCTCAAATCTTATGGAACCTTATAAAAACAGTATATACACCATGGGAAACATCAAACATATGTTGAAGAAACCCACGTTGCTTTTGGAATTGAATGGGTCATGCCAAAATATGATATTGAACTTCACCACCAAGTAGGTTAAGCTTTAGAGTTGCAAACAAAGACCTCCCCAACAAATAGGTTAAGTTTTACAGTTGCAAACAAATTTCCCTCATGAGATCTAAGCAAAACCCATTCTTCACAAGGAAGAATTACTAACCCACCTCCCAAAGAAAGAGGATCCATGTGAGGACGCTAGCAAATACCAAAATTCGTGGTACAGAAAAGATTCTAACTTAATATAGTGTTCGGCCTCACCACCAACTTACCCATTAGCTTAAGCATTTTGAGTTATTAACAAAATTCCCTCAATACACAAAATTAACTATCAATCCGTCCTCTAAGCGTGACCATAGGGACTCCAGGCCCTTGGCTTGCCCTAGAAGGTACAAAAGAGCCATATCTAAAACCGCCCTCACCTAGGGCAAGTGGAGCACAGCTGGGTTTCGAAGGAGGGCAAAATTGGCACACTGACTTGGACGTTGGACCGGTTGACCACCCAGACCACTTGGGGGTAGCCATGAACCACTAAGGCTACCACCCCTGGTGGTGATTAACCATCAATATGATTAAACAATTATTACCTCATGTACAACCACACATACACATACATACCCTCAATACCATCCTACCATAAACGCAAAATATTAAAAGAAGTAACACAAACCAACGATAAAACAGAAACCCAATTGGAAATCGAAATCAGAGAAATCGAGACGTACAGATTCGGAGAGGGAGATATCGAAGGAGACCGACTCCGAACCGATCGGCGACATCTTCGGCGACGTAGAACTGGATGAAGAGAGATTATCCAAGAAGTTGTTCTCGATCGGATTGGGGACACAAAGGTACTGAACAGAGATTATGCGGCTCTGTTTACGAACTACTTCTGCTTCTGCGGCTACCATGGTTGTGACTACTCACTGTGATTACAAACGAAATCCCACTTTTACACAACAATTTGATTGATCGATCGAACGAGGGAGGAATTATTTCTGTCTTTGATTGTGAATCTTCGATTGCAGTAATTGAGAGAGAGAGAGAGAGTCGGAAGAGATGTGGGAGAGATTGGAGAAATTAGGGTTAGGTTTTGGAGAGATATCTGATGAGCAGCCAAATAAACATGTAGGTGCTGGTTTTATATGTGCGGGAGTTTGTAATGTGTACGCAAGGTGGAAGGACGGCTGTGGTTTTCCTTTTTTTACCTGAACAAGTATAACTTCTTTTTTATTTTTACGTGAATTAATTTGTAACATTTTTACAATAATTTAATTAATTGATGCATAATTGGTGCGAAATAATAAAATTTATCAAAACGTTTTAATTTGCAAAAAGTAACAATTTTTCGTTAGGATTTTAATTATGGGACGGATGATATGTATACTTCAGCCACAAAATTACATTTGCTTTGTTTGGTTTAGAGTTTTGGGAAGAATATTTTGAGAAATATTTTTGAGATAGTGTTTAGATGGGTTTTTAGAAAAAATAATAATTAGATAGAGGTGTAATAATTGGAGAGAGATAGAGAGAGAAATGAGAATAATGATTGGAGAGAGGAGTATGAGTAGAGAGAGAAATGTGATTAATGATTGGAGAGATGAGAGATGGGGAAATAATTTATTTGAATTTTTTTTTGGAAATGTGAAGTGAACAAGGTGATTATCTCTTTAAACTTAACAAAAATAAAGATATGTTTCTTGATAAATTGTATTGTCGAAAAGTGAAAGAAGAAAAAAGAGATTACTAAGCACAAAATAAAGTTCATGGCTAGAATTTTCGTAAGTTATAACCACAAAAAAAAAAAAAGTTAAAATGATTTTCTTGATGACAAAAATTTTCAACAGAGGAAAACAAATTAATATCTGAATTTCCACGTCAAATTAATATCTGAATTCCATGAGTGTGCATACAGCATATTGCATCATCTATTTGGTCTTTCGAACATGTGGCTCATTTTCATTGATTTGATGATTTTTAATATTATGGAACTAAGATGATTCTTGATATTAACTTGTGGATTAAAACTAGTTTAGGCTCCTTGAAAAGTTGAAAATAATGGCAAATTCTCAACCCTTGTTTCTTCAATAAAGCTAAATAAAGTGCGGAATTTTTTGGTGTGAATTTTTTTAATGAAATATTGGAGGAAGGAAAATGTTCCCTGTATTATCATATCATAAAAATCATCTTGGCTACTCAATATCACCACAATAACAATTAAAACATTCGAAATAAAATGTGTCATAAAAACATTTAGTATTATTTACTTTTGTGATTTTTTGTTAGCTTTTCATAAAAAAAAAATTCAGGAACAATCATTCGGCTGAACGAGATAAATTAAAAAATATAGAAAAAAAAAAAATGAATCGGATCATTGAAGAATCCACATAGGATGACACTAAATACAAAAAAGAAAATTATTTCAAACTTGTGAACACTAATTACAACCTTTTTAAATTTATAGTAGTACTTGCGTCAACCCTCCGAAGTTCTGATCAAATACAAAGGATGCAGACATTCCAAAACAATCCCTATATAAAGATGTCTATTGGTTGCTTTATATATTTAAAGTAAAAGATTAAGGGCATCAGATAGAGACAATCAGACGAATGAATAACTATAGCTAAAACAAACACCGACGATTGCTTATTTGCTTGCTTCCTATTGCAAAACACAGATACGTTCCTTAAACAACTTGTCTTGTTTTTTTTTTTTTTTTTTTTTTTGCAGCATATGTTTATTAAGATTGTCCTTGCCAAAAGTACTTGTGAGTCGTGGCTATAATTCAACCATTCAAAATTGGACACTAACTCTTATCACAATTACACTTCCTTTTTTTATAGACAATTCTAATCACTTATACCTAGGGGTGAAAGTGTGAACCGCATAAACCGGACCGGACCGGAAACCGGACCGAACCGGCCGGTTTAGCACTCCTTTTAAATTAGCCGGTCTGGTTCCGGTCTAGTAGTTTAGAAAAACCGGAAAACCGGTCCGGTTTCCGGTTGTAGAGGGTAAAAACCCGGACCGGACCGGATAGAAATATATATATATATAATTATATAGTTTTTTATTATATTTTAGTAACCCACTCTAACCCTAGATCTAAAATATCAACCGGCCGCCCCTCATTCAGATTCAGTCGTTCCTCACTCTCTCTCTCTTACCCTCTCTCTCTCTCTCTCTAGACCACACTCCACAGCTCTGCCTGACTGCCTCCACCGCTGCTCGTAGTCTCCGGCTGGACCACTCACCGCCGGTACGTCTCCGGTCTCTCTCTCTCTCTCTCTTCTGCGTCTCCGGTCTCTCTCTCCTCTCTCTCTCTCTCTCTCTCTCTCTCTCTCTCTCTCTCTCTCTCTCTCTCTCTCTCTCATCCGTCCGATTCCCTCTCTCTCTCTCTCTCTCTCTCTCTCTCATCCGTCCGATTCCCTCTCTCTCATCCGCCGGTACGATTTTTTTTGTAGATACGAGCCACCGGCCAGTCGGCCACGACCACCACCATACGCGAACAACAAAGGGACTCAGGTATGACACTGTTCACTGTTGTCCAGATCTACTGTTTCCCAGATCTATTGTTCTTCACTTTGGTGTGTTCTTCACTTTGGCATAGCCAAAAGTTTATGGTGAATCTCATGTACCCATTTTGAATAACAAGGATTTGTGACTAGTATCCATTAATAATAGTCAATTCTTCACTTGTGCACAAAATTGGTTGAAAAATCCAACTCAAATATCTCTTCGAGAAATGCTAGATGAGGTGGAGAGAATTGACTCGGGTATTACACTAAATTATAGTTCATTTATTTGAGTTTTGTTTTTTATTTCATGGCTTAACTTGTGTTTTATTTTTACCTTGTAGAAATTGGGCCATCATTACAAGAAGATTCATGTATCTCTGATCTCTAAAAGGAATGAAGGGCCTTGGATGGAATGCTGGAATACCTTACTTGCTGTTGCCTTACTGCCCAGACGCTGGACTACCTTGCTACTGCCTTCTTTGTTTAATTTGCTGGCTGCTGCCTTCTTTCTTTCATGTTGTGTGTTGGGACTTTAATTTACTTGCTACTGCCTTCTTTGTTTAATTTGTATTGCCTGTTGGGAGTTGGGACTATAATGTTGTGTGTTGGGACTATAATTTGCTAGTTGTTTATTATGTTGGGACTATAACTTGCTACTGCCTTCTTTGTTTAATTTGGTGTTGAACATCATCCGAGAATGTTGTGTTGGACTAGAATTGTTTGATTGAAGTTTTTATTTTTTCCAGCAACACTGCCCAGATTATTGTCATTGAAAAAATACAATGAATAATGCAAAGAAATGTTAAAACTCTGCAATGCAAAATTTCTTTTGTTTATTTGTTTATTAAAGAAACTCTGAAATGTTAAAAAATACAGTGACTCAGTCATTTATTTGTTTTGTGTTGGGCGGCTTGGGCCATTTTAATTTTGGGCCAACTCAGGCTGAAATTAAAATGGCCCAATAGAATTAAAAATCAATTACATTATTCAAGGCTCAAGCCCAAATGGCCCATCAAAATTAATATGGCCCAACACAAAATGTGGCCCAGTAGCCCAAACCGGTCAAACCGGACCGAAACCGGACAAACCGAATGGAAACCGAACCGGGAAAGTTTGGTCCGGTTTCGGTTTCAATCTTAGCCAACCCGAATTTCCGGTCCGGTCCCAAAAAAAGTCCAAAACCGGACCGAACCGGCCCGTTTTCACCCCTACTTATACCCCACTAGCTTTATAACCCCTTTTTTCCTATAACAATATAATAAGATAAGGAATAAATTTACCGTAAATTTTATTTTTCCTATACAAACACGGGCAATAAGATTTACTCTAGCGAAGAAGGTTTTTTTTTTTTTTTTAATATTAATAGGCTAGTTGGTTGGATTATAATTAGGAGTGTGGACACTGCTCCATCGTGGTGATTATGAGGTTTTTTAACTTATCCCACACAATGGCACCTAGTCCCAATTAAAATAGGATTTAAGACTTTAAAAATCAATTTAAATGGCAAGAAATATGCATGTGGTGATTATGAGGTTCCTTGTAAGTTACGGGTAAGGGCATCCTTAATCCCCTCAAAACACCTAAAAATTAGCCTCTCTATTCTCCCTACCCAAATTATTTTTGCTACAGTGCCTACTCAAATTTGAGTAGTCACTGTTCACGCACCTTTTATTTTTTATTGTTTTCTTCCGGTTGATGCGTCAGAAGAGAGAGCAATACGTCAGAAGAGAGAGAGGGAGGGGAACAGGAGAAGTGGGGAGGGGACATGACACGTGGCGGCCTGTGTGTGGGGAGGATATTTCAATGGCTAGGGGCATTTGAAGCCAAAAGTGATTTTCCTCGATATCTAACATAATGCAGGAAAGGGTCTTTGAAAACCCATAGAATGCCCTTAAAATCCTTAACAAAGACTTCTAGTTCTATTTTTTTATAGAACAAGATTCGTTCTAGAAAGGTTTCAAAAGATATTGAGCATAAATGGTCCACTACACTGCACCGAAACATCTCCCCAGGCGGGAGATTAACTTTTTGGGGGGAATATATATATTTTTTTAATAGATTTGAGGGGAATAGTTTAATATAGTAAAAGTAAAATAGAGAGTCTGATTTTGTAAGTTTTTGATAAAGTAACTTACTAATTTATAAATGGGGTTTTTGAAGTTAAATTTGGTAAAAATTTTGGGTAAGCTGATAATGATGCTCTAAGATAAGGATAATAGTAATCCACATAGGAAGGTAAAAGTATTTAAATACTATTCTTTTTTTTCTTAAATACTATTCTTTTCCTTTTTTTTTTTCTTTTTCCTTTTTGTTGCTGTTAAATACTATTCACACAAGCATCATGGCGTGAGTTTGAGTGCTATTCACTGGGTAATTATTCAATGCTCTTGGGGTGCAGCAATGCCCAACACCCCTTAAGACCACACATTCCTGACGGGTTCATATACTTAGAAATTAGAAATAGACCCTATAGAAATCTGTGATGTTGAGAGGTGTTAGGACATCACGTGACAGTGCCCTCCCTTTGGTTTTTTTAACACAGTCTTATCCACTGCCTTACCCGAGGTTTGTTTATGCGGAGGGCCTAATGCACTAATAAAATTTCCACAATTTTTTCACTAATACCAACCTTATACCATCAGGTCCATCAGGATAGAAGGAAAGCTTAAGAAAGAAAGTAAGGTAAAAGGAGATAACTACACATCCACCTTTTTTCCTTTGGTAACTCAGGTATTTCGTATTAAGGCCAGTTTACGCGCACTTCAATTAAACTTCGATAAATAAATCTCATCCTCTATTAGAGGGGGGCCAATCAAAGCCCGAACTAATGAATTGGTCCCTATAAGAGTTGATAGAGCACGGAATGTTTCAAATTGAGATTTTTAGAAGAGAGTAAACCCCTCAGTACGAAGCATTGACCACTAATATGGTACTACAATAATGGAGAGCCACACTGAGACTTCCCTAGAGTAGTTGGTGGTGCGAATAAGATAGGAAGCATTGAGAACACATGGCAAACATTGGACCATGTTAAGTTTTTAACCTAACACCCCAGGTTGTTATCATGAAACTTATTAGTGTCAAGAATATGTATCCATCTGCACAACAAAGCACTAAAAATTGCTTTTTTCATACAAAGGTAGCTTTCATCAGAGTTGGTGCAAAAAAGAAAGCACCAGCTTGCATCAGCCACTCCAGATACCGAATGAATATGCCTTATTTTACATTGGCCACAAATCATGCTTGGATAAAAAAAAGTTGGGACCCTTCTAGATGTTTGTGTGTGTCGGTGTGTCCTAGGTAGCAGCTAGGCAAATATGATGGATAATAAAAAAAAAAGGTTATGGGTTTTGTGACTCGGCTTAGGCCCCGTTTGGATAAGCATCCAAACATCTTTTTAAAAGTCATTTCCATGTTTTTCTCACTGGTCCTTACTTTTGGAATTTCCAAAAAAAAAGGTCATCAAAATATTAAAGTTGATTGTACTGATTGACAAAAGTATCCAAAGAAATGAAAAGCTGACACTAAATGACACTTAATGAGACTAGGAGGCATGAACAAAACTAGTGCAGATCTATGGTTCTAATTAGGTTTATATTGGATTCTACCAAAAAATTATTCAATTCTGTAGTGGCACACATTCAATGGGTTGCACAAAACCATTGATCTGCCGAGGTATTCTCAGGTCCGAGATGGCAATTTGGATTCTACCAAAGTATTCAATTCTTTAGTGGCACACATTCAATGGGTTACACAAACCATTGACTTGCCGAGGGATTCTCAGGTCCGAGAAGGCAGTGTGCTGAGAAACTTTTCTCATTTCGAAGTGAGCGTAAACTGGCCCGGACACATGGTTATCGGGAAAAAAAACTTGCTATTACCTTTTACGGTCAGAGAGCAACAAAAAGAATTAGTTGTACATGTTAAGTAATGAACAGAAGTAAAACCCCGAGAGGTTTGGCCAAGTGGTTATGAGAAAGTAATAAGTGTTCCTTCATGAGATCAGAATGTTCATTTACGAGTCCAAATGAACATTTTAAACCGTGGGGCCACTGGAGGTTTATCCAGTCGTTAACTTCCAGGCCCCAAAATTAGTCAAGGTGCGCATAAGCTGGCTCGGACATCCGGTATATTAAAAATATATACAAAGAAGATAAAGTGGTCCACTATCCCAACAAAAGAGTTTACATTAATTTCTCCTACTTTAACAAATTAACAAATGAAATGAGACCAGATAAATGAAACCCAAAATGGAAGAGCTTGAAAAAAGATACATGAAACGGCACGTACCATGGCTGCATGGCAATATAGCAACACCAAATGATGTTGACCAATTGAGCTCAAAACTTCCTCAGAAATAATGCAGAAACTTCAATGCAATCTGATTTCTAGAGCTACACGTCAGAGTTGTCTTCACAGCATTCGGGCTTATGGTCATTCTGTAGCTTCTCCCACAGGCATAACACCTTCCTTGGGTTTTGATAATGGGCAAGAATATAATTTGACTCACATCCGGCATTGTGAAAGCGCTCATCGCTGATATACTGCACTTTGTGACCATGTTTCTTGAATTCCTCAATCCATATGCCAACAGCTACGTCTTCTAGTTTAAAGAGCTGCAAAGACATTAATATATGAGCTCACATATATAATTTCAGAAGTAAAAAATAAGACGGTGACTTAATAGCATAGTTCCACTAAGACTCTACACCATATGCTTTGGAGTTCACAACAATGTGAAAATTCAAATATTTCCATAAAGAGGTTTACGGTCCCAGTTCATTTAACATTTTGACTTCTCTAGAATTCTTGGATCACTAGATGTTCTACCTGTACATTAAATCCACGGGTAGGACCTCAGCATCATACCTGCAGGTCTCTTTTTCGGTGGCCTTGGACAATGAATCTCGCAATGTCTTTGGAAACTACATAACCAGGACCGTGGGCCCATGGTGGGTATGATGCAGGAGGCCATTCCTGCCAAGAGACCACTTGTCAAATCAAATAAGCAATGTAACGAGGGCAATTCCATCATATACAAGTAGATTTTACTACTAAGATTTTAGAAAGATACCTCAGTACTGATATACCATTTGTTATCTTTGTCTCTATGGGGTGATGACTCAAAGGATATAAGGCCATACAACAGACCATTAGAAACCTTCCCTTTCAAACTGGAAAGAACTTCATCTATTCTAACAAAAGCGTCATCGTCCGTTTTCATTATATATTTGGCAGGCAGTATCTCAGTCTGCAAAAGAACAAGTTAATACTAGGTGAACCTCACGTATAGAGTCATGGAGAAAAAAATAGGTTCAAAGGAAGTAACTAATATCCTTGCTCTCTTAATTATAAACGCGTCAATGCTATGCCGAGAAAAAAAAAAGTAATGAATTTGGACCATAAATCAAGCAGAGCTTTCTCAAACAAATCACAACAGGTGTGTTTGGTTAGATAGTTTAGTTTAATTTTGATGATGTCAGCAAGTGTAATGAGTGGAGAGAGATAGAGAGAGAAATGAGGGAAATGATGATGTCATCAAAACTAAAACTAAAACTAAACTGAAAAACAAACAGGGCCGTTTTACTTCACTGTGGCAGTCTCACGCATCTACCATGAGTTTAAACTAAACATATTAGGAAATCTTTCAAGGGAATGAAAAGACAAACCAGAGAGCTCCTACTCTCTTAAAGTCGTGCTTACTATTTCGTTCGATCATTGTACGAAACAGCTAAAAGGCAATGAATTTCTTATTGGAAGGCCTCTTAACGATGGGATTCGATAGATTGTTTTCCACTTTTCCAAAAAGCCAAGAAGAATTGAAATCCCTACTCCATGATAAGAGAATTTTAAGTACTACTTCACAAAACGACAAGATAACTTCATTTAAAGATGGTTTTGAATGTGTTTGCAGATGCACAATAAGTCAATAGTGAAATGCTTTTACACTTTTGGGACAATGATAGGTCTGGGGATCTGAAGGAGAATAAGGAGGGAGATGTGGTAAAAAATTATACAACAAAGTTTCTGATGGACCAATGGATGTTTGAAAAATGTTGAGAAGTAGTGGAACTTGGGTTTATTCAAAGTGGTAAGTAGTTTGGCCTCTAAACACATTGTGTCGGGATTTGAATACCAGCAATTTGCAAGATTGAGAACTATGAAGAATAATGAGAACATCCACCAAATATATCCACAGTGTGACCATGGCAATAAGCATGCTTGCATCCACAAGGAAATCATTAACTAACAGCAGCAACCACTTTTTGCTTACGAAACAATAATCTACTTACCCCTAAAATGCAAATCGCAACTGTCTTTAAAGTGAGCAAACTGTAGTAATCAACAAATGGCATCAATTGAATATCCCCATATGCTTGAGCTTCTTTCCACAGATGAAAATTGACCTCCTTATTTTTATGCTGCAGGTTGCAGAACACAGAATAAGGAAAAACCACATATGTGTTTATAAATATATCCAGTTATTCACCCAGAAATTTCATTTTGCATGAATGTCTTTACCAAACACAACTAGGACAGACTCCTTGGCAGGAAATCTTGAATATAAAATTATGGTGGATTACTACTATAACTACCAATTCCCGCCATTTGAGACCGTTGAATAGCTATTATACCAGTTGATTGATCCAGATAAGTTATATAACTGAATTATCTTTATCGGCTCTTTACCACTTGAGCTTTCATTTATGAAAACACAGAACGTGAAAAAAAACTACTTGGAGGAGAATCCCTCCAATCTATCTCGGGCCTTTCCAGTGTCCTACTTTCAATTGACACAGATGGAGTCAAATACGAGATAAAGTGCTCAAAATTAGCAACTCAAATCCACTCGTGACTAAAGGGAATCACCGTGCATGGCTTAGACTACAGCAGTAGTTATGTCAGTTATGTGCAAGCCAAGCTATTATCTTAAATTTCATGCATGACTTAATATACACAGATTCGAAAGGAAGGATTCGCCCAATGGCAGGCTAGCTGTTAACATTCTACTGGCACAGGTTTGACGATTGAGCCATGAATGCAGCTGAGCACCCAAGCCCTCACTTCAGCTGGGAGCCTAATGCACTAGGCTTCACATTTATACACATATATACAGTTATAAACGATTCATAAAGGAAAATTGCAAACTTATTAGAGTCCTTTTCAGGCGAAATCTGAAGCTAATGCAAGAGCATATTTCTAAAATTACATGCACTCCTACAAGTTGGCAATGCTCACTTACCAGCCCAATGAAAAAGCGGACAGCCACATTGCCAGAGCGTATAGCCTCGTATTGCATCCAAGACCTCCTCAAAGCCATTCGACGCTCGAAATTATTTGTGGTGGAGAAAATCCCAATTAGCATTACAAGTCTTTTTGCGGAAAGAGGTGGAACTTTGAGGCGCTCAATATCGATTACCAAATCAAAATCTTCAGAAACAGGCAATCCTTTCGCTAAGGCAGATATGAGATCCAAACCACCGGCCACTTTGACTCCACCAACTAGCCATGGTTCAAGGTTCTGCACTCGTAGAAATTTGCATCCAGGGTGGAAATAACCACTCCTATTAAGATCACACATTCCAATAAACCATCCAGTATTTTGTTTGAATGAATTGCCAGTAGACTTATACCTCACCTTCCTATATGCAAAAGATGTTTCATGCCTTCCATTCAGAGTCATGTGGAATCCCTCTAATCCAGCCCACAATGTTGCAGTAAATGGGTTTCCATCAACAAACGGGAAATTAGCACTTGCATGAGCACTTCCACTGGAAACATTGGTCAGTTTGTCACTATCAGGATGACTTGCATTTGAATTCCCTCCCCCTGGTCTTCTGATAACTTGTTCATTGCACTTCACAAGTCCATCAACTATAACTTCCACCAAAGCATGTTAAATTGCTGATTGCAAGCAAAACAAAACTTCCACCAGAAGAAGTGCAAAAATGGATTAGAACCTATTTATAAATTTACAAAAATCACTTGAAGATTATAAATTTACAAAAACCAGTGTGATGTGGTCCTTTTCTTTTAGAGGGGAGGGTAGCAAGACTGGAAACCAAAATAGACAAAATTCAAGTTTGAAAATATGGTAGAGTACCACACCTTTCTGGGCAGTAGAGGACCCATAATCAGGGCATCGTTCTTCTTTTCCCCACCCTAGTGCATTACTCCATGCATTTTGGACTATTAGTGGTTCTTCCGTAAGGTTATCCCCAGGCATGCAGACATTGTAATGCAAAATTACAGGAGGAATTCCTTCCTCTGGGAATTGTGAGCCCATGAGGTCAATTTGGAATCTAACGCCATGCCCATCAGGTATTCCTATTACAGTTATTGATGAATCCTCCACTAGACCACAAGGAATGTGGAGAACGTTTCCATTGCTGGATATAGTTGAATTAAATACACTGACAGAATACGGACAATCTCTACGTCCCATATTATTACTTCTATTTCTAGTCTCAAAAAAATTGGAGGCTTTTTCCTTCGCAACCACGGACAGCAACTCTTTCCACGCAAATGCGGCCTCTTTGATCCCTTGAGCGGTTTCAGGCAGAGCATCAGACCTAGAGAGTAAATCCCGCATTTGCGCCCATACAAGCAACGACTTGGAATCGTCTTTAGAAATATTTTTCCAAGTGTACAGATCATCCAGCCCTTCAACATCAAGAAGGTGGGGCTTTTTCTTGACCTCACTTCGGATTTTTTTCACTTCTGTATGTGATGAATTGACTTTATCACTACGACTAATAACAGGAGAATTATCAGGCGGATGGTTATTGAAGAAATCATATGCTGACTGCTTCCGAGGTTGTTTTCCTATAAAGCTGTAGCAAAGAACCAAAATGGTACCAAGTGCTAAAACGAACATGGCTCCAGACCACTTCTTCATTCCCGGTAACTGTCTCCTAAGAATTACTCGTAAATCATTCCCATTGGTTTACATGATTAGTAAATTCACGAAGTGACGTGCCCCACCAGGATCTTCTCATCGGGCTAGTTCAGCTTCTTTCTCTGACCGGAACTGCAAGTGATCTGGGAAAGTGCTTTCAAGTTTAAATTGAAACTTGCAAGAAGGAAAACAACCAAGTACTCAGCAGTTGCTGGCTTTTATGTATAAGCTGTTAATACGAATATGCGTCTGTACAGACATATGAACACACACACTAAATGAAATTATTGCCATCCTTTCAAACACTATAAATATAAATGAAACTAATTCGTTTGGACAGAACTGAACTCAGAGATGAAGGGCATTGACGTTTATAATCGATATAGATGAAACAAAAGTGGAAGTTTAATTGGAAGTAGAATAGGTAATGTTAGTATGACTTTTGTGGAACTTCACGTCAAGGATTCCAACCAGTACCATTAAGTGATAAATCGCCCCAATCTCAAACCCATTATGACAAAGTTCCCAATTTCAACATCGGAACATTTAAGCTGTTTTCATCGAATAATTAGTGCCAAATACGTTACTTTCAAATCCATTGATTCGAATGCACAATCACACAGAATACACGTGAGGCTACTCTCTAAAGCAGTGAATTCCTAAGTGGTAATGGCTAAGATTTATTAAGATTACTCCAAAGAGTAATTTAAGCGAACAAACCATACCAAACCAAACCAAGCCTTATATCCCAATCCCTTAGGTCGGCCGCATCAGAGAAGGCAGGAAAAAACATACATCACAAGGATTTCGAAAAACTGAAAACAAATAATAAAACTACACCTTGGCTCGATTCGAGGGCTACCCACATTGCAGAAACTCGATTCAATTTCTCTTTGGATCTGCAGCATAGGGAATAAATAAACAATGAGCGGTTGATTGAACTCGAAACTGAAGTGAAATTGAACTGACCGAGCAAAATCGAACTCGAAATCACCTTTTTGCACAATCCTCCACAGAGGAAGTGGGATTTCTGAAAACGAAAATTCTGAACTAGAAATCGCCGTTTGAAGTATCGAAATGAAATCGAACTGATTTGCACAGTGCTTCGAATCAACTTCTACTGGTTTTTACTGTTCATCTTCTACTGTTGCTCGCTGCACTTTGTATTATGTCCTGGCTCTTGAGAAGAGCGTTTATAAGAGATGCGAGATTACACAATGCGGCGTCGTTTTGGGGTAGATGACATAGGTTGAACCTATGTCATGTACCTAAAACGGCGTCGTTACCCTTTTCAAGCTTCCTGCAACGTAATTCGTCACTCAAGATTCAATCTGGGTTTATTTATCTGATCGAAACTGTTCAAGTTTTCGATCTTGTCGATAACATAAATCTTGTTAATTATTATACAAATTTACTTCTTATTTGTACATGATCGGAGATGATTTGTGTGACTTTATCTTTGTAAAAATAGATTTGGTCATATTGGATCCAATCCCTTTTACTGAGATTAATGTCAATTGCAAGGCGGTCGACTAATTGCTTGATTGTGATTCATTACATAATGATTAACACGATCGAAAGAGTTCATGTTGTAGATCTTGTCAAGAAGATAAATCATGTTAAGACTCATGCCAATTGACAATTGAATTGTACGTAATCGAAGATGATTTAAGTGAAATTGTTTTTCTAAAAATAGATACGGCTACACTGGATCAAAGCCACTTTTAACTGTTCATCTTCTTCGAGCTCTCTATATAATCCGATAACGTCGGAAAAAACGACGACACAGCGCCACCGTCCTTCCTCAACTTCATCACTCCAACTTGGTCGGAACCGTACGACCTGAGGGTGCACAGACGTGGCTGCAAAACGATCTTCACATTTCCCGTCGTCGCCGGTGGGGACACGTCACAACCCCTGATCAGTTTCTGAACTTGCACCGTAGTCGCCGGTTTTTCGGACTTCAGCTCGCAGAATACTAGCCGGGCCGCCGTGGCTATATGAGAGAGAGAGAGAGAGAGAGAATCTGTGGAGGATTCAAAGGGCGGAGGTTCTGTTAGTTTATGGGTGGTTTCTTTTGGAGGTTTGATTTCATTTCCACTGACTCAGCTTGTCAATCCAATTGCTGTTTCTACTTTCTATCTCCAACCCAGATTGAGTTCTGTGGAACATTTTTTTTGTTCTTTAGGTTCCATTTGTTTCACCGTAAAATATTTTCCTCTTAAATAAATTACTCATTTTTTGTGTTCGGTTTACTTCAGTAAAATCTTTTCCGTCCGTGGAAGAAAAACGGCATGCGCCTGAAAACTCTATTAGTCATTTTCCTCAGCCATCCCCCGTGACATCGTCTCACTACCCAAGCGGCAAGCACCTCTACGGCTCTACCAAACTCATTCATCCTTGTAGCAACTTGTTCGATCATTATGTTTAATTTTATTGCAAGGAATACTTATTAGTAACTATCAACCAAATATTGAAAAACAAAAAAAAGGAAATCTACTTTTTCCAAAACAATTTTGCATATGATAAAATATTTTTATATTGAAACAAACGAGCCCTAGTTTGTTTGTTTTTTTTGTTGATCTCTGAAATATAGTACTGTAGTTATATTTGGATTTACATGTACATATGCATATATGTATGTGTGAGAGAAATAATGGGATGACTAGCATCATTTTCGACCCATTCAAATTCAACTCACCTACTCTCGACCCATATTCAACCCGCCCACATTCAACCATAACTCATGTTAACCCACTCAAACCCAATCCAACCTATCCGTTTGCCACCTCTAGTTCTACTGCGGCTGTTACGATGTTGTTTTTTGGCGCACGTAACAAATTGTACGGAAAAAAAATAGAAGTCGTACGGAAAAAAAATAGAAGTCGCACACATAAATAACTTATGCTCCCATATTCGAACATATTTGTGTCAATCGTCTGATTTGCATGGTTCATTCGATAGTCCCAAACATAAGCTCTTTTTATCTCATTTTAGGGCACACACTTCATTAAAAATCAGCCCCCTTTTTAGAGAGAGAGTCTCCTCCCTTCTCTCTTTTGTGAACTGGATGTTCTTGGTAATTTGAGCTTGCTTCTTTCATCTTTACTCAATCTAGAGTTTTCCTCTCCATAGATTGATTTTAGTTTTCAAAATCCTTCATAAAATCAAATCCTTTTTTCATTCATCATGTTTGGGTGCCTTCTACGTACTTGGCCGGATGATGCGGAGATCAAAATGGTGATTTCCGTGGGTTCATGAATTTAAGGAGCATGGGATGCTAGTTCAAGAGTTGGAACTAAGAATAGCAAGTGGCTTATGGGTAAATCCGTTGTCTTTGAACTTCTTGTACCTTATGAATTATGAAATATAAATAGATTAAGGCCATGGTTTTATGCTTAGAGTATTAGAACCTAAGTAGTTTTCACGTATATCGTGTGTTTTGTCTCATTAGTTTAATTACTCTATGTTGAACTTGTTGAGTTGCTTGATTTACTGCGTTGAATGATTAAATAAATTAAAATCAAAATGGTTTATTTTTAAAGTGATCGTCTTAACTCCTATTCACCCCCCTCTAGGATTTGTTGTGTTTTGCATAATTTCATTATCCAAGCCTCTCCTACCTTACATGTGACGTGGAGTTGACAAAAATAAGATTAAGGTATATATTAATGGGAAAAATATTCCTCTCCATGAAACCGAGACCGGTAGTCCATATTTTTCTCCCCTTTGTTTTTTTGGATCTAACGGTATGCTTCATTGCATTTTGAAGTGAAAACTACATTTTGAAATTAGAGTAAGTTAAAACAATGGTTGGTCGAGTGTGAGTGTGGCACTAAGGTGTTAATAACCCTGAGCTCACGGATTCGACTTCATGCATGTTGCAGTACATGGGTGGCGCAATTTTGGATTCAAATTGGTCAATTCACCGATAAGAATTACCACCCAAGTTGAAAACTTAAAAGGCGCGGCTCAAGAGTTACGATAAGCTTCTGCTAATAACGAAGTTGTTCCTCTCAGTTCATGAACCAAGTATATTCCGAACAAATAATGACAGGTCAACTCAAATGAAATTTCAGAACATGAAACCAAAACATGCATTTGCACCCTAAAGGCTTAAGCAATTGGGTTACATTACCATCGTACTATACATAAATATATAATCAAGTCTTGCGCGATACCATGACCAAATATGAAGCCCAAAATGGTAACATAGCATCCAGCTTCTGAAACTATAACTATTAATATTAACCATCTCTGATTCTGGTGAGGGAAATAACTATAAGCCTCGCCATAGCAAAAACTTGTCCCAGCAAAGCAGAAAAACCTGTTGCAAACAACATGACAAGATCAATTGACTAAATATTCTTATCACAGAAAATTGGAAAAAGATCATTAGCACGGAAAAAAAAATTGACCCACCCAAAACAGTTTCACTGCTTCAAGTCCCACGTCCGAGTGCACATCAAGGCTTCCCTCAAAGGTGGCTCTGAGGCCATGATCCGTGGTTCAACCACTCTTGGTATTGTGCTAAAAGCCTCATCTGAAGTAGCAACAGACATTGGAATAGCCAAAAAATCGCGGGCCATCTTAGACAGGATTGGATACTTGGGGCTTTCAGCTTTCCACCATTTCAACAAATTGAAATCCTGGGTCCAAGACAAAACCGGCTCCTCCAGATACCGGTCCAAATCTGACTTTGGTGGCTTATTATTGGATTCAATGAACTGGTTATACTCTTGCAACCAATCTGAATTTTTGGAACCTCCTCTATCCGTGCTTCTTGGTAACTCCTCTTCCGAATCAGAAGAAGCTGAATCACTCACAGATTTCTCTTTCTCAAGATCTTGGTTCACATAATCACTGTAAATGCTATGAACAGCATCAAAAACAAGCGCACTTCGCGAGTTCCCATCACTTGCTTCACGTTTGGAGGAGATATAGTCTATGTATCTCATCTTATGACGGGGATCCATTACTGAGGCGATTGACAACACAAAAAACATGTCTTCCAAGTACCTATCAAGTCTCCGTAGCATTTTCTTGGCCACTTTGCTAGTGAAACTATCTGAGCTAACAGATTCCTGGAATAAAATTCCCCGAAGCTCTTCGAGATTATGGAGAAAGATGTTAGCACTGGCATATTTTGTGTCAAAAATTGACCTTGCTACTGCCTCTGCACTTTCAACCAGCTTACAAATGCATTTGACTTTCTCCCCTTCATCAGCAGATGGTACTTCATAAAAGTCTTCCGAAGAAAATTCACCCATGGCATCCAACTCCAAAGCCTCCTTTAGCTTGCATGCGGTGAGGTACCAAACAGAAGCAGAGTTCCAAGGAATCAGCAAACTAACTTTATCGATGATGTCATGTATCTCCTTATATGCAGCGTTCGCCATTAGATTAAACATCTCAGCACAACACTTCACACAAAATAGTTTTCCATCAAGTTGAAGCTTCTTCTTTTGTTGAACACCGTCTTTAATTTCCTCAACCATTTCGTTGTAAACATTGCTCTCCGCCAAAGTAAGACCAGATATCTTGCTGTCAATTTCCCAGTCTTTCACAGTTTTTAGCGTGGCAAAGTGGAGGATTTCACAGTTATTATCTGTTAGACACCGAAAACCAAGAACCCACTTTTTTAAATTCCACCTGTCATCAATAAAATGTGCTGTTAAACACATGAAGACATCGTCTGATCCACTACGCCTGTAGTATCTCAATTCATCAACCGAGAGACTAATTTGTCCATCCATGTTTTTTAAGATATGCTTAACCCTCAGCTTATCTTTCTCATAAATTTGCAAGCAATCGCCTCTGACAGAAGAAACATCAAGCGGACACGATGGAAACATATTTTTCACAAGAGTAACAACATCTGGCAATCCACTGGAGCATATGTACTTTGCCAATTCCCGTTGCCCTTTCTCGTAGTCGACACCATCGCAGTCATCAGCATTAGCATCATCATCATCGTCATCACCATCACAATCACAATGAAAGTCACAGTTGTTATCCGTCCATTCAACATCCTTGGCATCACCAATTTCATTATCCTGCTTTATGCCTAATCAAGGGACGAACGTGATATGATAGTTGTTTGGAAGCAAACACAAAAATAAGGTTAAACTAATTCAAAGGGTAGGTTTTTGTCTAGCATTTAAATGTATCGATAAAAATTGTCACTTCCTTGCTTTCTAAAAAGCATCCGAAAATTTTGTATTTTAGGCTCAGTGCATTTAACCTTAAAATAGTTCTGTCTTCTGATAAGATATTTTCCACTATTTTCAGTTCTTGGTTGCACGACATCTGTGTAAAATAAGTTCCTGTGTAAGAAAAATAAGTTCCTGTGTAAGAACATTGGTACCCCTAACACCTGTCCCCGCCAACTTCTTGGTTGCACCATATCTGTGTAAGAACATTGGTACCCCTAAGAACTGTCCCCACCAACTATAGCCATATCTCAGCCCAACAGCCATTCAACCCCTGCACTGAGCTATTCTCACCAGCCTGATCATTCATTGAATCATTGCTATTCCGTTCAAATTACTCGCACAACTTTTTTTTGGATTTCCTTCCTCGACTATCTTTTGTTCTTTTTTTTGGGTTAAGTTGAAGTTCTATTGAACAAACCTGATCATACAGGCACCAAAGGGACCCCAGACAATAAAAGAAAAACAAGGTACAACAAAAAAAACAAACAGACAAACACAAAGCTAGGACAATTTCTAGGACCAAAGACCCTGCCACTAATAGACCATTTTCTGCAGATTAGCCTGTTAGCATCTGTCCTCACCTTCAAGAACTGAGGAAGGCTCGAATATTATTCTCAATTTTGATCGCCAACTGATTCACAGTAGTGCTAAGCCACTGAAAACTTCCAGTATTTATCTCCCACCATAAGTGGTACTGGTAAATACAAACAGCAAGAGACAATTTGCAGACCAAATCCTGAAAGGTGACGCCTCTCCTCTGCACAACTGCTCGCCTATTAGTGTATTAGTTGTTCTTAAAACTGTTTCTATGAAGTGTTCATCTTCCTCTTCATTTCCTCAAAAGTTCTTACAATCAATTCTCAAAACCCTAAAATGAGGACAGTTACAACTTGGAATGAGTACCTCATGATATAAAAATTGTTTTTCATTCGAGCATAAATTTTCCAAATAAACATTTTCCATGACATATACGGCATACCAAAGTACCAAACCCAAAAAAATAAGTTGAAAATCATTTATCCATAGCACATATTTTTTATCCAACCAAACAGAACCTTGGCTACAGAGACTCTAAATAATTTCATGGCTTTATTGACCTAAAATTACATTTCTGTAAAATGTAGGCGACAAGCCTATGGTACAGCATCAAAACAAAAGTGCTTCCAAAAATTTTCGTAACCAAAAAACAACATAACAACCACCAAAAAAATGCATGATTAGTACCAAAAAAATGAGTAACTAATTCAAATTATGCAAATAGCCTGAGGTTACGGTACAACGCTGTCACCTCTATCATAACCGAAAAAGGGGTAACTAATGAACCAAAAAAATACGTTGCAATACACGTACCATGCTCCAAAACTCTGCATATCATATGTACACAGTTGCGTTATTGCGTAACTAACATACAAATGCGTCACACACCAAAAATGCAGAACAAACACCCAAAATATGCAAAACATTTCTGCGGTACACTCAGGTGAATCATAATTCATAGCTTTCTCCAAATGTAAACTAGAAGTTTCGAGAAGAAAGTAGAGTTACCATGGGCATCAGCTCCATCGCTTTCAGAACCAAATTCTTTTTCACTCTTCATCGTACAAGCAGTATCATCAACTTTACGTTTCGACATCGAATCTAAGAGAAAAACAAAATCATTAACACGTACACGCAATCAAATCTGTAAAAATCAAAGCTGCGATGAAAAAACTTCAAAAAAAAAAAAATCGGTATTGAAAGTAAAACCCTAGCAAAATCTAAAAAATAAACAAGCATTTGATAGAAAGCGATTGAAGTGATCTATGATGGCTTGCAACGACCTAACCTGGTGAGCGGCTTCTCGTTCGTAAAGGATTGTTTAGAGAGAGAGAGAGAGAGAGAGAGAGAGAGATTTACGGCTATTCGAGAGTGTGGGGAAATGGAAAGGAATTATGGAAGCCAAGAAGAGCATATTTGGGTAATGTCTTTTTGGCGGGAATTCGGACTGTATCGGATCGTACACGTGGCTTACGCAGGCGACAGTAGCTACGTGGGCCACGTAGAGGACTACCAAGAAATGGGCTTCTGGATGGGCTTTTGAGCCACAGTAAAATGGGTAGGTCTCTAGAATAACTTATTTAAAAAACTCACAAAATTGTAGTCTATCCGTATTTCTTGGTCCATTTTTTACATCTCAATTAATTCTATTAGACAAAATTTTCAAATTCGTGAAAATCAACCTTAAATTGAAAGATATAAGCAAAAAAATGGCATGAATTTTAAAAATGAACCCAAAAATGTGGATGGAGGGAGTAGTGTGAAGTGTGAGCCGCTAATAAGTTATACCTTGTGATATCTTTCTTAATGACATTGTAATGGTGGTCCACATCATAGTCTTGTGGGAAAAAAGTCCAGAGCCTCCATTTTTTGTTTTCACATTTTACATTTTAGTTTTTGACATTTTAATTATAATCCCATATGAAACTCCTTTCGTCCCTTTTTACATATGTTGCTTCGTAAATCTAACTTTTACTAAATAAACATTATTATTACATCTTTCACATCAACTTTTATCCTCACTTTACACCTTTCACATCAATTTTTACCTCCACTTTCTAAAATTATCCTTCAGTTTTACCCATTAACTCTTCACCTATTAACTCCTTACCCGCTAACTTTTCAAAAAAAAAAAAGGGCAAAATAATAACTACAAAAAATTTTACCCATTATTTTTCAAAACATACATTTATTAAGAGAGCCCAAAATAGAATAGTCGACACTAAAAAGGAGACGCGGGGTGTTTAAATTAGTAGATTGTTTGAGAGATGTGCAGAATGCATTTTGCAACAAAAATAATTTTTGAGAATGAATATAATACATGTTGTGGCTATTTTATACAACCGTCCCTTTGTTATAGTAGAGTATTTCATTTTGGGTTGTCCTTTAATAAGTGTCCATTTGAAAAATTAATGAGTAAAAGTTTTCACAATTAGGTTAAGAGTTAATGAGTAAAAGTGGAGGATAGTTTTGAAAAGTTAAGGTAAAAGTTAATATGAACGGTGGAATTATGATCTCTCTTTAATAAGTTTGATTTACAAAGAGCCACAATTAAAAACGAACGGAGGGAGTATAACAGAATGTGAAAAGTGAGAAATGAAAATTGAGAAAAAGTCATTCCCTTAGTTTTGTCTTTTGCTCTCTCTAAGGCTATCTCCAATAATGAAGGTAAAGAAGCAAACTAGTCAAAAATAAGTCAGTGAGTAATATTTTTCATTTTTTGTGTGCCTCCAATAGTGTAATCAGGTTGTAGGTAAATGGCGTCAAAGGCAGTAGAGAGGGAGGAAAAAAGTGGCAAAGCATCTATGTTACACATGCGATGAGGAGATGGAAAGAGAGGGGAGGAGGAGAGGGGAAGAAATGAGGAGAGAGAAAAAGGTGGAACGATGCACACGATACACCTGTGTTGACACCACCTTAAAAACAATATTGGTACCCAAAGAGTAGATTTTGATTAAAATATGATATCCAAAAGTAGTTTTTGATAAAAGGAAGATCCACCTAACGGACTAGGCTAATTAGTGGGCCAATTTATCTAGGTCATTGGAGTTAATTTTTACACACCAACTAAAAGCCATCCACATTAGTGATTTATAGGGTCATTGGAGATGATCTTAGGGAATTCTGGCAATGGCCCATCAACCAAGGGTCCGGAGCCCACTTAAATCAGGCAGAGCATAACTCCAAACTTCACGACCATTTCAGCAAAAGAAAAAAACAAGAAAAACTCCATGATGTGACATGTAAAATTCAGAACAAAAAATAATTTTTCCATGACCGGGTTCCATCATCTGCCGTGAACCTAACCTCACTTTCAACAAAATGGGTATCGAACCTTTTGGTCGTAGTACATGGAACGATAACCTCACCACAAAGATTAAGGCTATTACACCACTGGACCAAATGGTACTTGGTCCATTAGAGACAATGCAACAGCAAAGAGCAAGGGAAATAGCTAATGCAGTAGATACATAAAGCAGTACCACAAAAGAGACTGCAATACTGAAGAACCATGTTGTAATTCAGTCATTTACATAATCAAACGTCTCAAAAGACTCCATAGCCTTACTACTCGACTTCTGTATACTACAGGGTTCACAAGAATGCCACCAAAATGCCTCCGCCAAGTTGATTCAGAATGCCAGCCAAAAGTAAAGGAAT
Source organism: Vaccinium vitis-idaea (assembly GCA_963854785.1). NCBI lineage: Eukaryota > Viridiplantae > Streptophyta > Magnoliopsida > Ericales > Ericaceae > Vaccinium > Vaccinium vitis-idaea. Next base: position 612,769 of record OY978218.1, on the reverse strand, counting down.
CGCATGCTTCATTGCCTCAGCACGTACGAAAAGTTTCACCTGTTCCAAGTTATCAACCAAGTTATCCACAAGAAAAACAAGGAAAATAAAATTCGCCTGAACATGATAGCATGAAAAAATATAACCAATACTGAAAGGGCCATCACCAAATAATGATTGTAGGAGCATCATCTAGCTTCCTTTCAATCATTTCTGGCTTCAGAAACCAGCTTCGAAGAGTCATCGAATCATTTTTCAAGTCAGGTCCCAAGGAATCGATCCATTCATCAACTTCTCTTTTTTGGGTATAAAAAGCTTTGTCAGAAGTAGCAAGAGATATTGGAATTGCTAAAACATCACGAGCCATCTTGGAGACGGAAGGATACTTGGAGCTCGCAGCTTCCCACCAACTCAATGCATAGAAATTCTCGCTCCACTCTATGACAGGCTCCTCCATATATATATATCCAATTCTGACTTCAGCTGATTGGTAGATTGCAAAAATTGAGTGTATTCTCTCAATAAGTTTGAACTATCATTTGAGTCACTCTCAAGCTTCACATAATCTTCATAATCTTTGTAAAGGTTTCGTACAGCCTCCAAAACCGTTGCAGCTCTTGAGTTGCTATCAGTGCCTCCAAATTTCTGAGCTGAAAATTCCATGTACTTCATCTTGTAGCGAGGATCAATCACTGAAGTAATTGCAAGTACCATGTACATATCCTTCATGTAGTTCCCAAACGTCTCAAGCAATTTCTCCATCACACTGCTCAAAAGTTTATTTGAACTAGTGGACTCTCGCATCAAGTGTGCCTGAAGCTCTTGAAGATGGTGAAGATAGACGTTAGAAGTCGGGTATCCTTTTTCAAATAATGGAAACACGATGTCATATATGTCATCCACTAGTCTATTGACGTCATCAACTTTCTTCCATTCCTTCTTAGAGGGTTTATCATACCAGGAACCTCTGATCGGTTAGAGAAATCACCGGCAGACTCTAAAATCAAAGCTTCTTTTATCTTGTTGTTTTTTAAATACCATGAAGGCTCTGGTTCTTCAAAATCATCTATACCGTCAATTTTGTCAACAATGTCACTTATCGCCTTATTTGCATCTTGTACCATGATACTGACAATGTCACTGCAGCAATAAACTCCAAATATCTGACCATCAAGTTGGAGTTCCTTCTTTCCGTGGATGTAGTCCTTCACAATCGCAACAGTTTCACCATAAAGACTGCTATTTAGCATAGTTAGAGGAAACCTTGTTCTCAATGCCCCAGTCTTTCAATGATTTCAGAATGACTTCATGAGGAGAATCATCCGATTGATGCCCAACACGAGTGAAATTAAGAATCCATTGTTTCAGCTCCCAATTATCATCAACAAAGTATGCTTTCAGGCACAGATAATCAGAACCACATCCATCGGGTTTTGCAGAATGCAGTATATCCACAGAAAGGCTGATTGTCGCGACTCCTGTTCGGGCGTGTTCTAATTCTAGTCTCCGAAAAATCTCAGAAATTTAACATAGACTAATTTAAATACGGGGGTTACCACGGCGTGATCCGTATTTCGAGGAAAAATCTCAATTCTAAGAAAATCATACCGTGTAGCAAATATTACCAAGTCGTCCCATAACGGTTATAAAAATTATCTAGGACTCGCACCTAAGCGCATATTCAATCTATTTAGGACTCAATTAACAGGTGGAGGGATACACCTGTCATTCCAATCGCTTTCCCGTTGTGACATGCGGCATATCATGGCTAATTGTCGCGACTCCTGTCCGGACGTGTTCCAATTCTAGTCTCCGAAAAATCTCAGAAATTTAACATAGACTAATTTAAATACGGGGGGTCACCACGGCGTGGTCCGTATTTCGAGGAAAAATCTCAATTCTAAGAAAATCATACCGTGTAGCAAATATTACCAAGTCGTCCCATAACGGTTATAAAAATTATCTAGGACTCGCACCTAAGCGCATATTCAATCTATTTAGGACTCAATTAATAGCTCGAGTACGTTCGACCCACATGCCTATATGTCAAAAGTCAGGATTTTACAACATAAAAAAATAAAAAATAAAAACCCAATAATTGCATGTAACATCTATGTACATTATGTACACACACACACATATGATTCACTCGAACCTCCTTCCCATGACAATACAAAAAAGCATGTACAACTTTTCCTCATACAAAACAACAGACTCACAAAAACATAGGCTGTGTTTGGTTAGATAGTTTAGTTTAGTTTTAATGATGTCAGCAGGTACAATGAGTGGAGAGAGATAGAGAGAGATGAGGAAAATGATGATGTCATCAAAACTAAAACTAAAACTAAACAGGGAAACGAACAAGGCCATAATAATTGGATCTATGTATGTGCGCGTGTGTCTTGCCTTAAGAAAAGCTCACCTTATTCACTGATGTACGTAAGTACCAACAAAGTAAACAATGGTCAACCTTACTGATACCTAGATCTGAATTTTGCAAGCTCCCCGTGTTGGTGGGAGAAGAGTTAAAACACCAAATTAACTACACTTTTTTAGGTCCAGAAAGTCAAATTACAGTCAGGGCAGGATCTGAACTTATAGGGGCCAAGGCAAACCCCTAAGATGAGGCCCTTTATTCATTTATCCCAAAAAAATAAATAAATAAATAGAAAATCGAAAGGGCAAATAAATCCAAAACAAAATCATAGTACATAATTGCTATGAAGTGTGCCTTATTAATTCAAACCAGAGTTCCTTATCCCACTTATAAAATAGTATCAATTTTGCTGATCTTATGATATTAGTGCTGTTTAATATCCCCTGTACATAAGACATCTAAACTGGAATAAGCATTCAACCGAAATAGACTGAGATCATTAATATGGTGAATGTAAAGCAATTTGCTGTAGTTAGTTCGCTAAGTAGTAATCAGTGCGTTTACGAAGTTAGCTACGAGTGTTGGTGCATGATCACACTAATGGGTATAACTAATTGAAGTATTGCAGCACGTAACAGCAATGACTAATGAGTATTTTTTATTTTTATGCAGAGCAATGAAATATACACTAGTTTGATTCCCTTCAAAAAGCAAACAAATAGTTAGGCTTATATTTGCCCATAACTGCTTTCTATGCCCAAATCAATTGTAGAAAGAAGCTCCAAACTCTCTAGAGTAGCTCCAATCCCTATATCAACCTTCATTTTCATGGCCCCTCACCCATATTAGTTGACTCTTCAATCCCTATATCAACCTCCATCTCCTTTTGAATAATCAAACCCCATATCTTTCAAAAGCTTTAGATTACTAACAACCCGTACATCCCCTTTTGAAGTGAAAACATACCACTTGTTTGGTTGGGTTTTCAAAACCCGGTTTTGAGAACCAACCCTTGTTTGGTTTCCCCTCCCAAATCATAAAGTGGGTCCAACGTTTTCTGCCTTTGTTTTTTTCTATTTTATTTCATAGGTTTTTGGAGATGCTTCCTAGTTTCTAGAACCAGTGCAAGACTCACGTTTTATTGGGTAGCAGCTACTGACAACTGATGCAAATCAAACGTGGTAGCATTCTATTGGTTTCCCCACTCAAACCATAACCTGGTAAGCATTCTTAGAAATATGGAGGGACCCACCAGGTTTTTGGAGCATCTTTTTAGAAGACTTAACTTTGAAACCTATTTTTAAAAGAGGTTCTCAAAACCGGGTTTGCAAAACCCAAGCAAACAAGGTGATAGTTTGCTCCCAAATTTTCTCAAAACAATACTTAACATGCAACCATATGGTCAGTGACATCAATACAATAGTACACGCATTCACTTCTAAGATCCTGCGACCTATATTCATTTTCTCTCCCTCCTCCTTTTTTGGGGCTAACACTTATTCAAAAACTTCCATCCCCTACTATGATTAGCCAAACTTTCTTTTGAATTCCGTAGTATTATTCAGGCTCACACATATATCAAGCACAACTAATGAACTCCCTATGACAGAATATCTTTAAAATGGAAAAGAACAAATCCTACGTACTATCCTAGGTTTGTATAGAATACTAGCTTCATCCAAAATCCACAACTATTGTTTTTTGATAAGTCTGCATAAACTATTATTATCCATTTTAAAAGCAAATCGAGGTATACCTCAGCGCTCCACTCCATGAATATAGTAATAGACCATACGATGATACGCAGACATAAATAAATAAATAGATAAAACAAAACAAAACAAAAAGACAAAGGCATATTATACACACGTACTGAAAAGCATCATGTTCATAACTTCATATAACCTAGTGAGAGAAAGGAGGTATGATATACTTTTATAAACAAAGAATGTCGCAAATCTTAGCAGTTGATACAGACTTTTTTCTGTAGAATAATGGATGAATCAAACAAGTGAGAGAAAGTGAAAAGGTAAGAAATGAACCTGAGTGCAGTGGCTTTGCAGAAGTTTTTAGGGTTTCTATCACTCCCGGAGATTTTTCGTTTCATGAGTTTTTCCGGTTGAATAAAAAAGGTCGTGGTACTGTTTTGGCGGTGTTTGGAAACAGGGAAAAGGTGATTTGCGCGGGGAAAAAATTGGAGTCTAAGAATCCATCATTATCAGAAGCGTCTGCGAGTAGATAAGATTGACTTTTGGGAGACAAATCAAATCCGAGCACGTGATTAGGAGGGGCAGAGCCGGACAGAAGTCACCTTTCCAATAACCGTCCCATATAGCTCTCGTTTGGCTGTAGGGGAGCTAAACGGATCCGGAGCCTATAGTAAGTGAGCTCCCTATGGTCTGGTTGGGGTAAATTGAAAATTTTGATTTTTTGTTTTTATTGTTTTATCCTTATTCAAGAAATTTTTGTATTTGTTAGTTTTCAGTCGATTTTTTGTGGTTTCTTGGCTTGTCTCAACGAGAGGAATTTAAAAAGTATAAAATTATTAGTCAAACTTAAAGTTTTGTGAATAAAGACGAAAAATTATTCAAAAAACCTGTTTTTTGGATATCACCTTTGTCTTTATTCACAAAACTTTAAGTTTGGCTAATAATTTTATATTTTTTAGATTCCTCTCATCGAGACAAGTCAAGAAACAAAAAAAAATCGACCGAAAACTAACAAATGCAATTTTTTTTTGAATAAGAACAAAACAAAAAAAACCAAAAAATCAGTTTTTTCAATTTACCCAAAGCAAGCCATATATATGCGTGTAGTGAGCTCTCTCGGCCTTCCGATCTGAGATCAACATTCTGGATCGTCTTACACTATAAAAAACACTTTTACATTTACTTTAACTCCAATTTATCCGGACCGTTGATCTTGGATCGGACGGCCGAGAGAACTCACTACACGCATGTAGTGAGCTCACTACAGGACCCCTAATTCCGAGGTAAACGGGATTGTTCGCTTTAAGTTTCAAGACTCGATTTTTAAATTATTACTTAATTATTATCTCTTTTTTTATCATTACCTTGATTTTTAATTATGATTCTCATTGCTCTACCTATCTCTCTCTAATTATATAATCCTAATTTCTAACTATTATTTTCATTTCTTTCTCTACTCAGAATCCAAAACCCAAATCTCTAACCCAAACTGATCAAGGTGAACACATAGCCAAGTTTCCCAAATCATAAAATCTAAAGTTGATAAAATCTAACACTTGATTTTATCAAATGAGGAAGACGTGATTAAATCAAAGCAAAAATCCTGGCCTAAAATACTTGATTTTGCTTTGATTTAATCACACGTCTTCCTCATTTGATAAAATCAAGTGTTACATTTTATCAAATGTAGATTTTATTATTTGGGAAACTTGGACTTGGTTTTCGCAAATTTTTAGAGGATTGATGAGTTATCCCCCTCCCAATTTTGATACTCCTCCATCCCCTCCTCCCTCACTAATTATTAACACCGCTAGTTATAACTTGAAACCCTCTATACCCCTTCCAAATTACCCTGTGTCATTGTCACTCATTTCCAGAAATCTAATCCCGAGTTTGGTTGCTCACTTACTATTGAAGGGAAAAAGAGAGAGGATAAATTAAGACACTTTATTACTCATATATATGGATAGGGGTGGAAATTTATGACACGACAACACGACAAGAAGCTAGCGGGTTAGTGTTGAGTATTTTTTACATGAAACATGTAGATGACACGACCCGAAAACACAATTAGTAAATAGTTCGGGTTCGGGTTGAATCCGCATAACCTGAAAATGACACGAATTAAACCTGTTCGTCTAATCGTGTCGACACAGTAACCCGAACCCAACTAAAAAATGACACGAATTAACTTGTACGTTTTCATGCTTTGAAGTTGAGCATGAAAGTTTTCAAGCTCAATCATGCTGCAGCTGAAATTTATCCTTTGATATCAAGTTATTCTCTCCATGTTCTTAAATTTGCAAGGTTTTGCTATCATGGCTAAGTTTCTAAGTCTACACATTGTTCTAGCTGTGAGCTCACCAAATGTGTGTAGTGATTCACGCATTTGAGCATGACCAAATCAGTATAGTCTTTTATGGAGTTACTTAATCAATAGCTTGTACTTCATTTTGGATGTACGAATTTTGAAAGAGCATGACCAAAAACACTCTACAGCTTAGCTTGTTTATTAAGCAAGCAAGCCAAGTTGAGACGAATCATTAAGGAGCTGAGACTCAAACTGCTTGCAAACATCTCATTTCGGTTGCAGTTGTGATGCAATCTATCAGCTAATGAATTGGGTTCGTGGGGAAACTTTTAGGTGGCCAGGGACTCATTTAGACCACTCACCACGACCGCAATGCCGAGGTTTCCTTAACCGCCAACTAACATTTAGGGTTGGATAACAGTTTTGAATAGTTTACCATTGGCTGCAACATTAAAACAAAATTTTAAAATCCAAACGGTGTCTCAATTTAGTACTACATCTCTTAATTTTAAAATCCAACACTAAAAGCAGCTTCATGCTGTTTACTATATAACATAGTAGCAAAAAAGCATAACAAAATGCAGATAAAAACCCGTTTTAACATATCCAGTTTTTAAGATGACTCCAACAGACGAATTTCAAAAAACCCATGGTCTCTGCATCTTCCAAAACCTCCAGCAGTTTGATCCTCCATGCCATTCAAAAACAAGCCAAAAAGCATTTACCTGACATACATCAAAGTCTCAGTCAGCAAAAAACAGAACAAAGCAGGAGTAAGCAAAGCAAAGGGACAATCACCACAAAGTTTGAGAATGTTGAAAACGAGAGAGATTTCATACCCTTTTAAAATCTTTCAGGGCCAGGGGTGCCAGCTTTTGGTACACATCAAGGCGTTCATCATCTTCGGCCCCGAGCCAATTATCCTTTCATCAGCTTCCCTTGGTTCTGTATAAAAAGCGTCATATGAAGTAGTAACTGATAAAGGGATTCCCAAAAGATTTCGAGCCATTTTTGATAAAACAGGATACTTTGCACTTGCGCTTCTCCACCAACTCAACACGCTAAAATCATGGCTCCATGGTAAAACAGGTTCCTCCAAATACCAATCAAGCTCTGACTTTGGGGGACGGGAAGTAGATTCGACGAACTGAAAGTAATCCGGCAGCAGTTTATAAACATCATCCAAGTTACGGGCTTCTTCCTCACATGGTTCCTCTTCGCCTTCTTCTTCTGACCGGAATGCTGATTCAGAAGAAGTTGAATCATTGGAAATGAAGTCTTTTTCGGGAAATTGGGTGACATAATCATTGAAAAGATTGCGAATGGCTTCCAAAACAGTTGTATGACCCGGGATGCCATCACTATCATCAAATTCAGAAGAAGAAAACTCTAGGTATTTCATCTTAAATTGAGGATCCATCACCATGGCAACAGCCAACACTAAGTACATTTCCTTCCAATACTTATCAAATTTCTTCAGCATTTTTTCAGCCACCCCTTGAATAAAGATATCTGCACTCGTGGATTTCTGAAGCAATATTGCCCGAACCTCCCGAAGATGATAGAGGTAGATGTTAGCAGTCGGAGAAGGCACTTTATAATTACCCAAGTTCACATCAAATAGCACTTGCGTCACCTTATAAATGCTCTCCACAAGTTCACATAAACTTCTGACTCTCTCCCATTCATCTGGAGAAGGCACTTTATAATTACCCAGCACGAATTCCGATGAATACTCGCCCATAGCCTCCAATTCTAAAGCCGCCTTAAGTTTGGAACTTGTGAGATACCACAGTGGTGGCGATTTCCAAGGATACAGTTCGCTCACTATGTCAATAGTATCGCTTATTGACTCATATGCACCCTGTACCATTCGACTAACCATGTCAGCAGCACAATATACGCGATACATTCGACCATTTAATTTGAGTTCACTATTTCCTTGAACGTGATCTTTAACGAGCTCAAACGTTTCATCGAAATAATTATCATTTAGCATAGTGATAGCAGAGACCTTCCCCTCAATCTCCCACTCTTTTACAGCATTCAGTAACAATTCGTGAGGTAACTCCTTCCAATCATCCTTTCTGAACCGAAGGATCCACTTCTTCATCTTCCAATTACTGTCGATGAAATGTGCTGATAGACACAGATAGTCTTTTACATAACAGTAGCGCTTCTCATACCTCAATATGTCAATTGAAAGGCTCATTTGGCCATCCAAAGTACTCAGAACATGTTTGATTTTTGCTTTCACCTCCTCGTACGTTTCCAAACAATAACGCGCAACATCAGCAACGCTACCTTGAAATTGCGGATTAATAGTGTTTAAAAGAGCTCTAAAATGGTATTCATCGGTTGTCTGAGGTGGCAGGCCAGCATAACAGAAGAACTTTGCCAAGCCAATACAGGCTTTTTGTTCATCAAATTCAAAAGCATCATTACCATCAATTTGATGATCTGAATTATTATCGCCAATATCAACATCGTCTGCACTGTCGCTTTCATGACTCCCTACATCAGCAAAAAAAAAAAAACCTATGAAAAAATTGTCACAAAACCCAGGCCTTAAATTCAAATTTAGAGCGAAAAATTACATAAACGTACTTGAAATTACACAGAAACATGTAATATGTTTATGAAACTTATACACTACAAAAAACAAAACAAAAAGCAGTTACTCACAAACAAAGGAAAAATCTAAAAACAAGAAGCTGCTGTTAAATAACTGCTCATAAGACGAAAAGTGGAATTTCGAAATCATCTCATAAACGTACTTGAGGTGGAATACCTTTCAAAGTGGAAAACATAAAACAAATTCTCATAAATAGTCATAATAACCCATAAATCTCAACAAATCCAAAAAAAGAAACCAGAAAAGTAAATAAAAAAACTAATTCATTCACACATCCAGGGTTGGTTTCCTTCAACCATATATACAATTATTCATATACCTTGGCAGACGTCAAAATTCCAAGCTTGGTGAGATGAGTACACATGGGTTGGTGGATATACTTTTCCTACTTAATGGAGTATAGAGTTTGAAGATATTACTACAATTTTCCAAGAAAAAAAATCAGGTGGCGAACTGATATTACCACAAAACTTGAACAGTTTTTGAGTGTCTGTTGCCCTGCAAGCCCCTCTCTGTCCATCTGTGCATAATAAGGGATTTAGAAGCATGTTTCTATTGCCTATTGTGTTATTTGTATCCGTGAGGGTTAAACAAAAAGAGACAAACACTTTGTGCACACACTTGCGCGCAGACTCAAAATAACGTCCCTAATCCCTATGGACTAAATTATTTTTTTCCCGTAAAGACGGTAATATTTAACTTTTCTAACATTTTTTCATACTTTGGTGTGACACTGTTCGTCTTGGTCTCGACTAGAGGAATCGAGAAAGTTTGAAAATATAAACAAAAATTGAAAAAAGTTCATGTAACCCGGCGCTAAAGATACTGAGAAAGATTATACTTTCATCTTTTAGTACATTTTATACTTTTGTCTATATTTTATATTTTTCTAATTTCTTTCGTCAAGATGAGCGATCAGTCTGAAAAATTTGACCCGAATCAAGCAAAATTTAAAATAAAACAACACAAAGGCAGATCAAGAAAGACCCAAAAAATTAGACCAAAGGCACACATAATTTTTTTTGGGGGGGTATAAAGTGTGTGTATAAAGTGTTTGTCTCTAGCATACATAAAAAAACATGCACATAAATCCGAGCAAATGTATTAAGGAAAAGAATAATACCGTCGGTCTCATGATCGACATCAACACCATTCATTTCAACGGTGTTTGAATCAACATCGTCGCTGTCCCCTGACATCACTCCTAACAATAATAAGAAAACATAAAACAGTTCAAATAAAGGAACCATTTGATACTAGTACATCGTTACTCGTGGATATATGCATGTTGGAAAATAGAAGCAAACCTGGTTCCAAAAGGGTTTGAACTTTGAACTTTTTGAGAGAGAGAGAGAGAGAGAGCGAGAAAGAGAGAGAGATTTATAGGGTTTTTTTTTTCTTTTCTGTTGAGGGGTTTCTAGGGTATTGTGCTCCTTTTTAAAGTTTATTTATGGAGGGCACTAAGGAGAGGCGGGGAGGCAGACAGTTGCTCCAAAGCGCGGGAAAAATTGTAGGAGCATGTTTTGGGAACAATGAAATAAATTTCCTTTATTTTGTATGATTTGAGAGAGAAAAGAAGATAAAATGACAAAATTGAGGAATTTTTCCGCTAAGAGTGTTTTTTGAATAAACTAGTTTGCACGTCTCTTTGCTGGACTTGCCCCACGCTTCTGGTAGGTGTAGGCCCACTCAAGCACATCTCTTTGCCGGACCTGCCCCACGCTTCTGGTAAGTGTAGGCTTTGATATCACTTGTAACGATTTGTGCTAATTGTCCTGCTAATCTAATCTAACTACGTTGTTCAGAAGATTACGATCAAGTTATTCATCATGATTCGTTATATAATACCTCTATTTTCATTTCTCCACCAATGTGGGATTGTGGGTTCTCACAATTTTCATTCTCTTCCTTCACTTTTCACAAGTTCCAATAATCTAACAAAAAATGATAGTGAAATACCATTATAAAAGACAGACAAATTCTCACACTCCCTCAATCCTTTTGTCAACTATTCCATTTTGGGTTGTCCTTTAATAAGTGTTATCTAAAAAGATAATGGATAAAAATTTGTACAATTATTATTTTACCCTTTTGAAAGTTAGTAGGTAAAGAGTTAATGGGTAAAAATGAAAGATAATTTTAAAAAGTGAGTAAAAATTAATATGAAAAACATAAAATGGAGATAAAAGTGCTGCCGGATGCCTCTTTTACAGCACACATTTGTGTGGGGTTAAGACTTAGGACAAAAGACCCCACACAAAATTCTTGTGAAATAGGGGCCAAGGATGCGCTGGTACCTAAAGGGACTAATTTTTTTTCCTAATGCGAGTTTATGAATGGGCGCAAATTACCTCGACTACAGTTCTAGCTTGCAAATTTTTTTACCAAACTCAAAAACAAAAATCTATAACTGCAATTTCCACTGACGAGCTTTCTTGTTAAGAGCATGAATTCCCCTTTCCTTTTTCAATTTAAAGGCTATCGAGTTTTCCAAAACAGAAGAAGCAAAAAAGATCACACTTAGAACACGGGAAAGGGGGCGGAGCTTGAGCTTCTCAGCCGCAGGAACAGGGAACGAATCCTCCAGTCTTTAAAAACCTCAAACCATTCAAGGTGTGGTTTTCTCACAGTGAAGTAGCACTACTATTTCGATCCGAGTTAGAAGAGTATGCACGCAAACAACTGGGGCCATGATTTGAACACAACTTTTAGAATTAAAAGGCAAATCAGAGGAACCCTTCTCGAAACATAGCTTGCCATTTCTAGTGAGCCAAGTAACAAAATGAGGCAGAACCCGCCAGGCCATTCGTTGCAATTGCGAAAATAATAATACATAGTTCCAGACCATTTAGGTAATCGGTCACAAAACATATGTGGACTTCAAGTCGTATGGTATAAAGGAATTTGTCACGAATTAGTAAATGGCTTGTCTGTACATTAAGCATTTACAGGGACTAAGGTATACAAGGGCCTACATACAAGGATGGACAAAACTTGTACATTTACCTGGAACAACTGATTGGAGCACATACTACGTCTATATCTCTAGATCTATAAATGCATATTGTACATATATCTATACCTATATATCTACAACCTCCTTGTCTTTTCTGTTGGATAGTCGATAATGGTTCCGATTTATACAATTCCTCCATCAAAAAGACCTTTGATAAGGCTCTGCAAAATCTCCTTGGAAGGTCGACTCACTGCTTCTTGCAGTATCCAACACCTGCACTGTATTTCATAAGAAGTCACTTTCGAAATTTCAAACAATTTCAGAAGCTAAGTAATTTCGTCGGAACACTTGCTTATAGATACAATCTCTCTCATATCGGCCTAGGACAACACATACGAGAGGCAGAAAAAAACCGAGGTCAGAAGAAATGCATGCCTTTGTGATTCCCAACTCTGAACGTACTCGGATGTGCACACATAAGCAGCAGTCAGTCGTGCGGTACGGTGGAATATCATATTAACCTCCCAAAACACATGAAATAATATTTCATCTCATCTAATCATAATAGTTCTAATAAGCTCGCCACCTAATGGGGGTGTAATTGGTGGACAGCCCTGCTTACTCAGTGAAATTGTTCACACATGAGGCTGATAGCACTAGACAACTGACACACACATTGTAGTCTATTTAGGGTGTCCCACTAACAAAAAACAGTTTTTTCCAAAAGCCAAGATAGGTCATTCTCTCACCAATACATCACATAAAAAATCGTGAAAAGCCAGTTTATTCTAAAAACTGTCTTAGGGGAACACCCCCTTAAACATTATCTTCCAAGATGACTTTCTAAGCAAGAAACATATTTGACCAGAACTATAGAATCAAATGCCTCTAACATTGGAAATTATAGCATGTGTGTCGTGAGCATAGGTGGACAAAAGGGCTTTTAGACATTATCTGGAGCAGTTGAATAAATGTAGCACTTCAAGAAGTACAAAGGTTGCCCTATAAGAAGTAGATATAAGCCCGAACAGTCAAGGAGAGTCTCAGTTGTGGATGAAAAATTAGTCGCTTACTGCAACACCAAATTGCAGTTCTGTTTGAGGAAATTAAAATCCATATGATTCAGCAGCGTCTGGGACTAAATACAATAACCTAAACACCTCACATCTTCACTCTTTTCGACTTGTGGCATGCAAGTCCAATTAGACTAATACTGCACAAAAACAATAGGGAAAAGTCCATTATAGCCCCCTTGTGGTTTGAGGCTTTTAAAGGGAGAACATTTCACTTAATTTGTTAACAGAGTTATTTGTGCATGTGGCCACGGGGGGGTAATATTTACTTCTCCCAAAATGATAAACAGTGGATACAAAAAAGCAATACCTTTTGCCTAGCATGGAGTGTAGGAATGACCAGCCAATTGCCAATTTCCAACCGAACAAGTTTTCCAGCAAACCAATGCCCGCGTATCAAAAAGTCACTAATCGAACTGAGACTAACACAATCATCAAATCAATTTGTGCTGCTGCCAAAAGTTGAACTTAGGGGAACCGATGCAGGCACCTGCTGGGGAGACCACATGTAAACCCCTTCTTTTGGAATTGCTTCAGCAGTGCTGACATCAGCAATTGGCGAATATGGTTTTGTTACCTTCCTTTTCAACATTGCCTGAATGACACGCACAAAATGAATCTTAAATGAGAGAAATTAAACACTCCAACCTTTGATTGGCTTGGCCAAAAGCATTTTAGAAAGTTTGGTGCCAATGAGAATGCATTGTAGGATTCAGAGGGCCTCTATCAAGTATCACAGCTAAGAAGACAAAAAGTATGCAAAGATTTAAACAAAAAGAACATTAAACACTCCAACCTTTGATTGGCTTGGCCCATAAGTACTCATCGCTTGTTCAATTGAGGAATAAACCTCGAAAGCCTGATTGGACTCCCGGTTGCATTTTACGACACGAATTAGTTCCTTTGACTCTGTCGATCTAGTCTGTAAATAAAGAACAAGCCTTGAAGGTGGAGAATTCTGTTGGTCTTTCTTTCCATGAGTCAATTCCATTGTCACCAGGTCATCCCACAGTACATCCCACAATACAGAACAGGGATCTCTGGCTGGGTTGAACTTCTTCTGAGCAATAATGTTGGAGGTTTGCTGAAAAAACAAAAATAAAAGAACCATATCAGCTAGGATATGTTTAGTGGAAGAAAGGACGGGAGAATTAGAGTCTTGAAGTCAAACTGAATTGACTCACTTGCAACAGTATGACTCTTCGATGAGTGACAACAAGGAATTTGCCTTTTGGGAGTGAAAAATGATCTTCATAAGCATCTGATAAGGCAAACTTTGCACGGACTTTAAATAGATCAACCTGGCCAAAAAATGATCCTGATTCTGCCAGCTGCAGTATTACCTTCATAATAGCAATGCAGTCAGTAGGTTAACATTGCAGTTGCCTTCTCTTTATTGACTGAAATAAGCTGGTGACAAAAAAATTGCAGCTCACAACCAAGGGTTATGGACTCTCACATACTTGGAATTGCATAGGGAAATATATATATACACACACAGTGCAGAGAATGGTCAGGTAAATAGTGTCTTTTCATATAGATTATGCTATACCATTGTGTTTCTTCCTACTGTCAAGTCCTCGGGGTTCCTTGAAACAAAACATCATACTATTTTTTTGGTTACTTGTACTTAAAAAAAGAAAACCCAAGCAGTATAATGAACAAATTTGTTTAGCATTTTTCCCTGTCAATACTTTCCATTTTCTGCTACATTTGAATTTTTTTGAAAGAACTTTGGGGGATCGCTTTGGATTCCCAATTTCGCTAGGATGTTAGCTTTTTCTAGTAACACACGGCGCGAGTTTGAGTAATCATGAACCAGCTTCACTACAAAAAGGGGGAATCCCAGACTAAGGAGGAGCAGTACCATTTTTTCAATCGAATCTTCAATTTGGAATGACAAGAAAATAAGGCCACACTGAAGCCTCAGTGATAAGTGCTAGATATTGCAGAAATTATCCTTGTTATACGCCAAAGCTAGCATATTCATTAGCTTATGTCTCTCTCCCTCCTTCGCTCTCCCTCTCCCTCTTTTGTTAATTTAACAATTGTCCCAAAAGCTTAAACTATTAGGAAATGGGTCCAACAATATATATATATATATATGGATCAACTTCTAATGAGGGATCCCTCATTTTAAATAAAATGAGGACCAAGCAATTTTTTCACTTTCCGAACTGAATTTTGACGATCCGAACCGTTAGATGTGTTTAAAATGTGTTTTTAAGGTCCACCGCGAGGATTCGTCCAAAAAACATACCCGCGAGGGCTTCATCCAAAAAAAATACCCGCGAGGGCTTCATCCGATCAATTTTTGTTAAAAACGCTATATATAACGTTTTTAACAAAAACTGATCGGATGAAGCCCTTACGGGAATGTTTTTTGGACGAATCCTCGCGGTGGACCTTAAAAACACATTTTAAACACATCTAACGGTTCGGATCGTCGAAATTTGGTCGGGAAGAATGAGGTCCTCATTTTATTTAAAATGAGGGATCCCTCATTAGAAGTTGATCATATATATATATATATATAGAGCCCCCTTCCTATCCAAACTCCCTTAACTTAGTTAAGTTACGGACCTACACTTTCCGGACCAAATTTCGACGATCCGAACCGTTAGATGTGTTTAAAAGGTGTTTTCAAGGTCCAACGCGAAGATTTGGAAAAAAAAAATACCCGGAAGGGCTTGATCGGAGCAGTTTTTCACAAATTTGAAAACACCTTTTAAACACATCTAACGGTTCGGATCGTCGAAATTTGGTCCGGAAAGTGGAGGTCCGTAACTTAAGAGGGTCCGGGAGTTTGGACCGGAAGTTTATTGTATATATATATATATATATATATATATATATATATATATATCAATCTATCTAACATCCTCCCTCACATGCAACCCCGTCTTGCACATGGAGATGTAAAATTCAATAAATAGAGGAAAACAGAGTACAAAGGGAAGAAAGAGAATGCAACTGTGATCTGCTATTTCTGTCCTTACTATTCTTTTTCTTTATATAACTTCAATTGCTAAACTCAACTGATCCATGCCGTTTAATCTCAATAGGAAACAGAACCTCTGGGATACTTTAGTACTCGCAACCACACCTCATTTACAAGTCCAATGCCGTCACCAAAGAAACAATAGTAACAAGTCAAACCATGAGTACCTGTCCTTCGGCCTTGTCCTCATTATATGGTCGAAGCAAATTATCACCCCCAATTGCTCTGGGCAGCCTCCTGCGGAGAAGTTGATCTTCTGAAGCAATAGCAGATGCTATCTTCATTCGCATAGCATTGGCACCTTCCGTAGTTTTTGACAAAAGATCCAACACACCACTCACGGGTTGTGCAGCTACACCTATTATCCCTTTGCCAACACCTTGAACGAAACCCTCGACACCAGAAGCTTTTGCACCTTCAAGAGGCTTTGTCAAAATGCCCGTGACTCCTCTGAATAGGCCTTTTGCTAATGCTCCTCCTCCCTCTCTGATAACATCGCCAAAGTCCTCAACACCTTTACTTTCCTGCATGAGAAAGAATATGTAAAAGAAAACACCACATCCCAGCACAGATATATGTGCTTCAACAAATAAACTCCTTTTCAAAAAAAAAAAACCCTGGACTATTAGGCTAATCTGTCAAGTGTAGTAAGGTGAATAATTATACAAGGAACTCTATGTACCAATTTCCTATAAAGGGTGAGCGGCGTGAGCCACATCTACCACAAAGCATTGGGGTTGAAAAATTATCGGAAGCCTGATGCATGAAGGATTTTAAATTGGCTGTTATCTAGAATAAAATTTCCCATAATTGTGGTTAAGAGTTGGGCTGCACTTGTTAGGCAAACTTGGCTTAGCTGAAGCCCGTGTCCCGTAATCTATTCATTTTCTAGTGTCTGGTCCAGGTGAGAACCTAGGTGTCACATCCTTTTAAAATATGGAACCACTGCTAAGAGTACTTTGAGCAGTTTCAAATAGGTGGGGATAGCTGCTTCTGATAAAGGACAAGTAAAGGTTATCAGACAACAATAAGCTCTGGCATTCAAATTTAAGAGCTTCAAAACAAGATTATTCCTCAAAGCTCTACAAACCATCATTAAATTAGGTCTCAAGTGTAATTAGAAGTGTTAGGAAAAGTTTATTAAGAAATCCAATTTTTTTTTTTGGTAGTTAAGAGAATTCCATTTTTGTTTGTTGTAAAAGGTAAGAGTTGGCGCCCGAAATTCATTATTCTATTGTAATTTTTCTTGGCTGTTAATCAGCTCTAATCAATAAAACTGAGAGATAGTTTGGATTTACTGTTCCATTTCCATTGTTTAGCTGGTGAGTTTATCATCTTTCTATGTGAAGTTAGATACTTGGATGGACACCCCATTCTACTAAAAAAAAGCAAAATCTTGTTCCAAGTAACTTCAAAGAGCCCAACACGTAGTACTGAGTACCAAATTTCCCATCTGGTCTCATGAAAAACCTTATTCCAAGTTGGTTCACAGCCATGACCAGGTTTTTACCGGTTTACTTTAAAATGCTGAGATACTTTCTTGTCAAGCAGTAAACAAACTGAATAGGGAAATGGTAAGAAGTATTTTGAAATAACAACAGTGATAGTTGGTTAAGGTTGCATAATGCTCACAGGAGAGTAATGCAATTCACACGTTGAGGATCATGTAATACAAGTAGTTAATGGTCTGCACTACGAGGCTGAAGATCTGTAGCGCCACAAAAAGTCACCAATTCGCAAAAAATAATGCCTACTTCCAAAAGAGTTCAGTTTTATACAAACCTGTCTCTGTCGGCTTTGAATGAATTTCTTATCCATTGATAACGCTGCAACACCTTTACTCATATGTCCAAGCGCACTACTTGCATTGCCCAATATGTCAACACCAGAAAGCAGCTGAAGGGGTTGGCTGAGAATATCCTTCTTAATGTTCACGATAGCATTACTTATAAGAACACTTTGCCTCATGCACACGTTCTCCAGAAATTTTGGATTTATTCGCACCTAAACAGAAAACTGTAATGAGTACTCATTCTGACATAACTATTTTCTATCTTTAAACATGGTTACCTAAGAAGACAAGTTAAAACCAAAGAAGAGTTACTTGACATTTGACTTATGGCTCAAATACATCATACACCACAGCTAATGTTTCATGCACTTTACAACGCTAACAGCTAGTGAAGCTGGTAATTCCAGTTAGGACTCAAACAGAGGACTCAAGCAGAGGGCTGAACCAAAGGGTACAGCAATTAAAGTGATTCTATGCAGGGCCAGGAACCATAGTAGGACAATGAGTGCAGTACTACATCGCATGCATCGAAAAACTATATGACAGAAAGACCTAGCAGATTGAGGTCATAAGCAATATAAAAGGGCTATATTTGGTAATTGCAAGACCCAAAAGCTATTAACTCAAATCTATAAAAATGGGGACATAATGAATCAAGACCAGGATAAGCTTTTGGGATGGTGATATCTCAGCAGGAATTATCAAACAATAGAATAAGTGCCCTGCCTCTATTTCCATTATACCAGGTGATGCTCCTTTCTGCTTAACAAGAAAATATTGATTCTCGTTGCAACAGATTAATCTTAACATTTACACTAGTGAGATCGCTAATGGCTTACTTGCATATTTTCAGTGTTACCCAATGCAGTCATCAAGGATGACCAAAACCCCAGTACACCTACAGGCCGTTGAGTTGGTGACATAGCCATTGAGACTTTACAACGAACTTCAGAGATGTTTAGGACGCTGCCAGTCAATCAAATAGCAATTAAAATAGGCAAAAGAAAAATAACCGGAAACACGCTATTATAAAAAGCAAAGTTACACTTCGAGTAGTTACCGGATTTGTATGAACGGATCAACTGAAACAGCATTAGACTGAGTATCATATAACCTATCAAGGTTTATGTGCTGCATCATCCCATGAAGCCGCCAAATTATCGGTTCATGAATGTTTATCAAAAAGGCAGAGTTTTCTGGTCCCTGAATGAGAAGCAATCCAAACAAAAGTTAATTAGCATAGAATAAGCTGTGAAGTTTTGGGGTTTATTTGAAACTAGTACTCACTTGGAATCCAATATATGGATAGACATATAAACCTAGTGATCCATTTGATTGCTGTGTCACGGAAAATTTCAAGATATAATCAGTATCCCCTACAACTTTTTGTGGCCTAAAGAGAACTGGCGTTGGAGTTAATGGCAACTGATTATCAACTTGGATCCCACACATTCTGACTTTTAACCTGTAACATGAAATAAGTTCCTTGAATCAATAACAACACATAATCATCAACTTTAGACATCATCACAAAAAAAAGAAATGATAAACAATTGCATTATTAAATAACTGCCTTATTCATCCTAGAAGTTGTCTCACAAACCATGGCCGTGATCATTTGGGGGAAAAAATTACCTACTGATTCCTGAGTCCAATCCTGTTGAATATGATACGAGAAGGTTCTGAACAGATAGATATAAGATCTCTTCAGGTGTATGATCAATGATAGACAACCCAAGCTCAGCAAGCTCAATAATAACGTGGAATTCACAATTTGAGGTGTTTGACTGCTGGTAATCATTTTTAGGAAATTGCGACAAAGACATTGGTACTTTTTGTTTGACAATTGCATCATTTTGGGGCAGCAAGTCCGTGATCTTTATGACATTAGTTTTCTCTTCTTTGATAATGGTAACACAAACAGCATTAGAAGATCCTCCAGCCACATAAATGGGCAGATGATCAGATATCTCATCAATATTGTATTTCTGTGATTTCAATGGATCAGTACCATCTACCAACAGTTCCAGACTCCGTTGTCTACCAAGATCTTCCCATAAAAATGAAGCAGCTGAATTAGGTAGAAGAGACCTCCACGAATCACCGGAACCATCCACTTGCCGAAAACGTATGGGTAAAAACATTGAACGATTTTCAATCCTGTTGAGACATCACCACACATTTTGTAAAAGAACTCACAGGAGAAATCAGTATAGAAGACAAATGCAGGGACACAAAAAATGATGGCATTTAGTGCACCATATTACAAATTCCATATCTTCTTTCCATTTTATTAAATATTTTGCCAATGCCATCTAGAAAAGTGGAAGGAGAGGAAATTCTATACTTTTTCATCTGACAATAAGTTCCGTACACAACCATAACTTGAATTCTGCACTTCTAACCCAACCACCACATAGAGATTCAAGGCAGGTTACAAATTTTCAATCCATGACACAATAAGGTTTTAGCACATATTCCGTCTTCTTAAAGATTGCAGGGATCAAGATAAAGCAACAATAATTTGAATTATACCAAAGAAAATTGGAGACCACAATCAAACCTGTAAGGACTTGACAGTGCGTTAGGAAGGAAAACAACTTCATAGTGGGAGTTCTTTGTTCCACCTCTTACTTCCACCCTCAAATGTATTTGTTCGCTTCTGGTTTCATTCTTCAAGCAAACACACATTATGCCTTCTGTCTCGATACTAAAAGGTGTACTCCATTCATACCCATCCAACCTCACCTAGAAACAGGAATAAATCATACAGTAGAAAAATTTACAAATGTCTACTTTACGTGGAACAGTTACTGCCAGTAAGAAACATGGAATGCCACCGACCTTCAACAATTCAACTTTTGTTGAAGACTTCCATTGAAAATGTTTTGGAGGATCAGTGGGATGAATCCACTCCAGTGTCTGAGTATCACATTGCTGCAGATACAAACGGCAGCCCACCTTATTAAGGAACAAGGTATGAGGCTGAAAATGAACCACCTGCAAAAGAATTACATTTGGCAATGGTCATATATTTGACAAAGCAATAAAGAAGGAGCCACAAGCAGCAAACAATGGGATCTAAATACCCTCAACTGTTGTTGTCTGGTGAGATATAGATTATACCCTACGCAGCACCGACGTACCTTAGTGATTCACCTATGCATGTAGGACACGCCTGGAGGTGTGTTTAACTTAATTTTCTCAACTTATAAGCAGGGGACACGCCAGATCACACGTCTCACATTATATATGGCTGGGGACTGGGTACCGTAGGGGTCATCGCATAAGTTTAACTTCTTATTTCGGGAGTTAAATATTGTATTAGAAAAGTACAAGGAAAAAACTTTCAACTTGATAAAACCCAAGTTTAAACTGTAATATCTGAACAGTAAAAGTTAACAATGGCAAAAATTTAATTCTTGCAACAGACACGTTCAACTATTCTGACATTAACCCCCTTCCGCCCTTCGCCCGTGCTTATCAATACATGTGCTGGTAGGTAGGGGCAACGACTTATTTCAGGAGTTAACTATTGTATTAGAAAAGTACAAGGGAAAAACTTTCAACTTTATAAAATCCAAGTCTAAACTGTAATATCTGAACAATAAAAGTTAATAATGGCAAAAATTTAACTCTCACAACAGACACTTTCAACTATTCTGACATCAATCCCCTTCCGCGCTTCGCCTGTGCTTATCAATACATGTGCTAGTAGGTAGGGGCAACTCTGTGATTCACTGCACTTGCTTGTGCATATAAGCAGATTCTATTGGCTTACAATACCAGTTTTAACCAGCCTTTGATACAATATCCATTTGAACACCAACTATAACATATAATGATGATTTCTTTTCCTGTGGCTCCTGCCATGTTTGTGTCCCCAATTTTTTTGAAAATTTACGTGTTCCATGTCCCGTGTCCCCGCCCGTATCGTTTTATTGGCTTCTTAGATGATATCTGATGCAGATGCTGAATATAAAAACTTCTGTCACATTAACTTAAGATCCTTTGTGGTATTACTAATTCTAGGTGACAAGATCGGCTGCTCTTGTTACTCTACCAAATTTGTAGTCAGAAGGGTCGTTGAATCAGCGACTTTGATAACCAGAAAAAGAAAGGTTGAGGGTAGATAGTGATAAAAACCGTCTACAGAAGGAAGATGTTTTCCGCATAAATCATGTCATGGAAGCATAATGTTATAGAATGGGAGAAGCAATTAACTAATCAAGGATACAAATCTTGGGACATAATAATTGAGAAGGTAACATTCTAGGTGAGAAGTTTTTGTTAGTCGCATCACTATAGATGAAAAGTATTTACTATTGTCAGCAATTGTGGAATTAAATGAAAATAAACAGAGAAATAGTAACATTTTACCTTTGTCCTGTCTGAAGTCATGTTTAGCATGGCGGAAAGCTTATAGTATGATCCATCAGAACTAAAGGCCTTGACATCAACCCGTTGCTGAAAGAAAGATTAATGCAGCATAATCATGAAGGGGTTCAATGACTATGATAATGAAATTTTCTTTGCCAATAAAAAAATGAAAGGGTTCAATGATTGTCTACTATTTCACCTTTTTTTCCAGCTCAAGAAGAGATATCCCAGGACTGTAATTGTCAGAATTTCGAATTGCGACAGCAATGCCTACACGTGGGGACAGATAAGCATCATTTCGTGATGAAAACAGCATAACCCCGCCACGGCCAACATAATCTTGTGGGGAAAGCATATTGGGCATTGGAGTTGTGTCCTCGATTGCTTCAAGCACTTGTATATCTTTTCGTGGTCCAACATGTCTCCTATCCACTAAAATTGTAGGGCTTCTCAATGTTGTTTTTGCAGATTTAACAGCTTTCGAGAGCAGAAGGGAATCTGCATCCGCACTCTCTAGCGGTTCAATCTCCACCACTCTATATGCCAAAGACAGAAAGGAGTCATTACTGATCCAATAAGGAACAAAGAACCTTATGGTTTTTGGAGCAGCAGTGGTTCCGCCCATATCACGTTCCATGCTTACACGCAATCTCCTGCATACACGTATCATGCAGATAGTGAACAAAGAGAACAAACTAATTCTCCAAAGATAGACGATGAAAGTCAAGCAAGAAGTTTGTTATCCACAGGAAAATGGTGCTAAAAGAGGAACGACAAGGTGTATAATTCTTGCAACTAGTACTATGAAAAATTAGCTGCCGACAACAGTCTTCTGGTGTCTATATTAAAGGATTTACAGACAACTACCACCAAGAGTGCAATAAAAATAATTCTCAAGATTGAAATGATGCTTCATTGTAAATATGGAATTTGGGATCAGCTAGAAAAATTGATTAATATGTGTGCCAGCATTTTCAAAATAAATAAGAGCACCTAACACAAAAATACACCTTAAATGATTAGTTCCTTTGGAGCCTGACATTCACGGTTACCAATAAAGCATTCAACTGGCTCTCAAATTACAAATCTCACATGTTTGATATTTCTAACTTAAGTGGCACCACTGAAGAACGGACCATGCACGATTTCAAACGAAAGAATCTGTGTAGGTATATAAGTGATCACATAATATGACAGAAGCACCCCTCTACTGGAACCTATGAAGTACATCATCACCTTTTCGTCTATCCTTCTTAGAAATCGAACCTAGATAGCAACAGTGTTGACTTTTTGGTATATCCTGGCGTCCAAGATTCAATTCTTTAATATCTCTACCATCGTTACTGAATGTACTACATTTATAGATTATGCAAATAGAAAATACAATTTAATATGGATCCTTCCTTCAGATGTTGTCCCGTTAATAAATTGTACATATAATGCAAGAGCAAAATACAACATAATAGCAGAATATC
The DNA here is from genome assembly GCA_963854785.1 of Vaccinium vitis-idaea. Lineage (NCBI taxonomy): Eukaryota > Viridiplantae > Streptophyta > Magnoliopsida > Ericales > Ericaceae > Vaccinium > Vaccinium vitis-idaea. Next base: position 589,081 of record OY978218.1, on the reverse strand, counting down.
CAAAACCGCAGACCTTTTCTTCTGCGGGTGAATCAACCAGAACGATGAGGCATGGTTACTCGATGCAAGATCCAAAACAAGAACAGGATCCTGATAAGGAAGAGGAAAACAATTTTATTAATAAAAAATGCTTCATTAGTCAAAAACCGAGAGTGGGTGCTTTATCTGAAGAATCAGTTCATGCACATTAGGATTGAAATTCTTACCTTCTCCAAAACCCAACCACCTTGAACAAATAATGTAAGATATATGGGTTTCCGAACATCAGCAGAATATAAGTTTGCACTCCCGCGGGATAATATAATACCATGTTGCCGCTCAACGCTACTGCCTTCTTTGTGTTTTTCCCATACTGTGAATTCTGCAGCACATGGAAGTCGGTTTTCCAACTTCAAAGGAGAGTTCATTGATATTTTCCAATCATAGACGGGGGCATTAAGCTCTGTCTGAAGAACTGACGCATCCGTGCTGATACTAAGCCAAAATAGCATACCTTTGGAACTAGGACAACAAACTAGTACATCCTTCTTCTCGAGTTGATTTAACTTGAATGATGAGGTAGGTATTTTGTTTTCTTGCTTCGAAGTGTTTTGCCTCGCGAAGAAACCTTGATCTAAGGAAGTTAGGTCCTTCCCATAGCCATAACTAGAACCTACAGCAACTGCATTCCCCCAGGGGTATGGGGATTGAGGATAATCACCACTAGGGCGAACCTGTAAGCAGTGGTCAGAATCCTTGAACATACTTCGCCAGGGTAATACAGCAGAAGAACCAGGACCAATGGTGCTGATAATATTAGTCATGCCAGTTATCTGTTCCTTTCTAGCTGCAGAAAGATTATAACTAGTAACCATAGACATAGGGGAGACTGAAATGTCAAGTTTAACATCTGAATCATTTACAACAGTTGCAAGACTCCTGCAAATTGCATGCTTCTTTCCATTCCTCATTACAACTTCCACAGCAATAAATTCATCTCTAAGTGTTTTGGGAATAACTGACAGAGGAAGGAACGAACGAAAACAATCCCATTTGCCCTCTGGGCCAAGCCCCACCCAGAAACCTACATCTCTATCAACATCATTTCCATGTTGTGTATTACTTTGGAAGCTTGCGATTGTTTTCCTCTCAAAGTATGACGTGGAAACAAGAAGGCATCCATTCGAAGTTATGTCATCACTATTAGGCTGACCCTGAAAGAAAGAACAAAGAACATGCACCGTGCCAGAATGCATAGATCATCAGTCAAAAAGAATAAGTGCAAGTAATAGCACGAATGGATACCTACATGTTTCCCAGTGCCGCACTAACCTTTCTTCTTAGAGGATACGACATGATATGTTGGCCATCAGGTGATTGGTGAAACATTCTCACTGAAGCTACCTTTTTCAAGGTATTTACTCCATGCCCAACAGAAAATGAAGATGCACCCACAACTTCACCTATATCAACCATCACCAGAGGAGATAAACGCAACATAACTACTTCAGTTGAAATAAATCCCACTTTAACACTTAATACAAAACATTAAAAGCTGCGCAATTGACACACATGACAAGCATGAGATCATAAAATAACACAGAATTACCTGTATGTTGACTATCAGACTCCAACTAAACAAACTAAGTTCTCAAAAACAAAATAACCTTTATGTTGACTATCAGAATTATCTCTAGGTTCAGGGAAAGCACACCGAGAACAGTTCTCTATAACAAACTAAGCACAATCACATTCACAGAGGAGTCTGAAACTAGCATAAGCTCAAAAGATGGTTCGGTTGAGTTGAGTCTGCAGCGTAAGAAGACTCTGGAGTTGTTTAATGCGTGAAGTTTGAAAATGTGTTGCTAGCCTACTACGTACATTTTTGTTGGAGACATGCATCAGCAGCTTAAAATGCAGAGACAGAAAGAAATACATTTCATCAATCTTTTTCTTTCCTTTTTTATTTGTTGCTATATACATACATATGTAGTTTTTCTAGTCTGCCAAGCAGAGTACCTTTTCCTGCTTTTGCTGCCAGATTTGTAACCTCCACTTCCAATTTGGCCACCCCCTGCATAATTCATAAACAAAAAGTCACTGGTAATGAAACTGGTATTGCAGGGTAAAAAGATAAAAGAACTTGTGGTATAACAAGTTAAAAAGATACAGAAATCAACTGTTAAGTGTCATATAAGAGAAGGAAAATAATGTGGTATTATAAGTTTCATGGCATAAGATAAACACACCACCAATTTTACAATCAATAATGAGTCAAATGATGATAAACACACCACCGAAATCACTGTAAGGCTAACTGCTGTCAAGATGGGTGTGAATGTGACGCCTTTCATGGTCATATACAAGTTTGTCAAACATTTTATTTGTAGTTGGGGGATGTCAATGGGGGTTATTCTAACATAAGTCCTCATTCCCATTGGTAGAGCTCAATCAAAACTGGAGTAGAAGATGTCTTCAACATGAGGAACTACTTCTTTCAATACCAAGAAAAAGTATTACAAGAATTTTTGTTCGTAAGGATCCAAGTCAGGACTTAATTTTTCGGCATCCATCAACGAACATATCTCAAGATAGACGAAAATGCATTCCGTCCACAAAATCATCCTTTATAGGAAAGTAAAAAACAAAACGAGTCCAACTCAAGAATGTGTGCAAGGAAGCTCTAAGACCACTAGCAATGGGCACTCAAGAGAATAGGTTGACCTGCCAACAGGTGCCTGGGATAGGGAATGGAATTACAGGCTGATTACGAAGCGGTCCACCCAATGAACCAACAAAATACAACCCTAAAGAAAGAGTCAGTAAATAGATCTAAAACGCCAGTCATGGGTGCAAGGCAACGAATAATTAGAATTTAGAAGTGAGAAGGCCTACAAGAGACAGTAAAAAGGGTTTTTCAAAACATGGGCACATCTTCAAACAGTACAACAATAACAACAATACCAGAACTCATCTAGTCCCCAATCATTAGGGGTATGGGGGAATGATTGGAGACAGACCTAACCTTTGGCAATATGCACAAAGTGGCTAATCACAGGATACCACTGAAATAGTGGGCCCCCTAAACCTCCAAGAACCGAGGAGCTACAGGAACATTTTGCTGCAGAACCATGCCCCCAAATCAAAGCCGAAAGACATCAGGGAGGGCAGGCCTAGAGACCCAAACCAATTTATGTGCTCATTACCATGCTTACTTGTTTTCAAAAAAAAAAAAAAAAAAGCATGCTTCCTTCATTCATGGTCCAGAGCAAAACAATGTCTTTGCAAAAAAAGTAAAAAAGGTATTGGTAAAAATGGGCAAATAAAAGAGAGACATTTGGTAAGCCGGTCTCCAGCTTTAAATAAAAGACGTAGGAGGATAATAAATACAAAACAAAGGATGTACAACTAATATTACAAGTACCTTTCGAGGAACTTCGAATATGAAGAGTTCATTCCATCTTGCAAAGCCTTCATCGAGATTATTTCTTCTTGAAGTTAATGGCTTAACACATTTGGTCCTTGCACTCTGAGGAAAAAGCTTTTGCTGATTGATCTCCTGACTATCAACACTTAGGCGCAAAGCACAGAAGAAATTGTGACTATTTCCATCATCAATAATAGGTAAACCCTGCCCAAATTCAAAAGTCATCTCTCTTAGTCATTGTGAAATAGCAAAAATGATACTTGAATCTGAGACGAACTTAATAAAAACCTTGGCTTCAAGTATCTGAACAGCAACATATCTCCGTGCTTCCCTAGATTCATCCACGACATTTAACCTGTCAGAATACCTTGGAGGTGGAACCCAGACAGAAGCACAATCATCACGACATAGCAATTCAACAGCATCTGAATTTTGCTCGACTTTCTTCAGATAAATATCACATCCAAGTCTATTTTCTACTATCACGGTTTGAAAATCATCTTCATCTAAAGCAGCATAAGTTGAATTATTCCCATGGCCATCATCATCCTGCAAAAAGAATGCACCCCAAACCCAACGGCATCAGCATATACCCTGGACTAACATGATAAATTGACAAACATAGAACATGTTCAAATTCTAAATGACCTCAGTCAGTTTCAATGCTTTCTGTTCAAAGTCTCTCTGTCTTCTCCAACAAACCATAGTTTCTGTGAGTGTATCGAGATTGGCCGCGCTAAGATTTATATTTACTATGCTGGTAGCAGCAATACGTGCTCTTTTTCCGAGTCTTGATGGTTGTTGAAAATTAGTATCATATGTTTCGAACCTACAGAAGCATAAAATATGTTATTGCAAAAACGCATAGAACCATACTGACAAAAAGTGTTTTGACATTACTAGACCAATGGAACCAGAAACAGCACTCATAATATTCTGCAAAGAGGAAAAAAAGAGAGATAATACTTAAATATCCCATCAAACGGCTCCACCAGTGGCTCCCACGCTTCCAGTTGTGTATTGAATGTTGATGCAGCTATCGAAGATATCAGAACAGCATTCATTGCCTCCAATCGACCATGAGTTGCAAGCTTGATATTAGTGATTGTGGCATCAAAAAGCGGTGTCATCTGAAAGGATCCGAATTACACAAGTTAATGAAAGGAGGGTAATCCCTATAAGTAATTTGAGGAATGTTTCTACATTTCATTTCGTTTTATCTTCTGAAACATACCATTCCACATAAGCTGTCCAGAACAGTCACAGATAAGCATCTTAATTTCATCTCGGCAGTAATATTCTCCCTTGTCTTTGGTTTCACAGAATCGCCAATAGAAAATGCCAATCGGCTTGAAGGCTTTTTCAAATCAGAGCGTGCAAGGAAAGTGCAGGCCTACAGAAACAATTTTTAGCGGGGTTGAGAGACCTCAAGTAAATGAGAGGATAATGAATGTACGCTTTTACAAATAAAATTGAAGTGAAAAAAACATTAGCCAATATTCATGATATATCCTAAATATGGACACTGGACATCATAAGGTCACTTCTTTGTTTTACTCACAAAGAAGGATATTGACCTGACCTGATTTTCAACTTTCCAAATACTCCAGCACTGAGATCCCTTTGAACTCGAAGACCTTGAAATAGGCACCTCGAGAATATTAGCTTGGTGAACAAGATCCATTCTTGGACAACAAAAATTGTCCAGGGGTGGTGCCACATCTGTTCGGGAGACTATGCAACCCAGAGAAGCATAACCAGGAGGAGCAATTGGGTACCAAAAGAAAACTTCATCGAGGCTTTTTCTCACAATATGAGCAACTTTAGTGAACTGCACAGGCTTCGCAGAGATTTCTGGATCATCAGCCCTAAAAATTATGCCCAGAGTAGGTGGTTCTGACCTGAGAAAGAAAAGTAATGCCATACTTTTGGTGGATAAGAAATAATAATGAGATTCACAAAAGGAAAGAAAGGTAAGACACTTAAAACAATATGAACTAAGGGAAGTCAGCATCACAGCGCCGAGGCAAGGAACAACATTGAATAATAACGATGAAAATTATCAAAAAGAAAGAATTAAATTCAATGGTCTAACCCTTCAGTAACGCAGTCACCGAGTATACCATAACCAGGCCGTGGTATAGGTCGCCATATAGAGACCGGCCGACGGATGTCACTACCCTTATCGCACCAGATTCTCTCGAAGTTTGGAGTTGACATATAGTAGTTGGTTTCTTTAGAAATAGAACGGAGAACATCCCATCCGGATGAACTTGCACTCCGGTTACTTGACTGTTGACTTGCATTCTCATGTTGACCAGTTTCAGTTGATGTAGGTTCTTTTGATGAAAAATAATGCCAACTTGAGTTCCAAAGAGGAAGATGATTCAGGTCATAACAACTGTCTTTCGAGGGATATTCAGAAGTAGGATGGGCATAAAATGACCCCAGAATATTGTCCAACTGCCATATGCTAAATCCATTCGTAAAGCAAGGATTAGGGGAAGTACTCAAAACACATTCTGAATATGTTGTGGACGTCGCAAGATCAGAACGTATACAGTGAACAATGTGATTAGGGGGTGGTTGGCTGCCCTTGTGTGCCACACATCCCAATGCCAAGTATCCTGGTGGTGCGACCGGCATCCAAAGAGAAAAATCAACATCACCAGCGGATCGGCCTTCACCCAACTCCAATCCCTGAATGCTAGAGAACGAGCCAATAAGTTTGAAACCAAGGGGCTTTCTTGCACGTCCATAGGTATTACTCACGGCCATTACAGCCTGTGAAGGAGGAATTGGCCTGAAGACTCATCACAGATAAACATAATTGAGAAAAGAATCAAACAGAAAATCTGACTTACTGTATCAAATATTTTTTTTGGGTAATTAATCATTTCATTAGAAACCAAAGAAAGAATCCTCAAAGGTACAAGAAACTAAGGCAAAAGCCTATACAAAGAATAACCATTTCATTCCTAATATTACTGCTTAAACCGGGAATTCAAGCCAAGAAAAGCTAAAGCATGTTGCATGGAGGAGTGAACAATTAATTATGGATTGAACGAAACCAAATTAATGAAAATGGCATCCAAGTAACCCAATGTAATGCAACACCACTTGATTTGAACATTTGACATGAACTCAACTCCTATTTAAGTCACAATAAACTTTATCTAAATTCCAACAGTAGATTATGCCACTCTGTCCTGGCAACAAATACGAAATCAGACAAAACAGCCATTTGACGAGAATATAAATAATGTGTGATATGCATGCCCAACCGAGCCTTATGTTACAATCAATTGGAATCTGCTACATGAATCCGTTTTCTGTTAAGGGCATCGTGTTCCGCGATAGCCAACAAAGGTAGGTCCACAAACATTGTTTACCTTGATGTCACACAATCTCCTACTATCACATAATTTGAAGGGGCTCTCGGTCTCCAAAATGTCAGGTTGTTACACTGGCCATTTTCTGCAAAATGATAATACAGCGAATACAGGTAAGATCCAAACCCAAGAAAGATATAGCAACCAACCTTTAAAAATATTTAAATAGAAAACACTAAATATCATATACAAGTATGGAAAAATGAAAAATGTTGAGTGCCACTTTGAGTGACAAACCAAATCAAAAAATTTATCATTTATCAAGAATCACAATTTGCTTTACACAAGTAAGAAACACCTTTTGGGGATACCCAGAGACGGTCAAAGTTGGTACACGGAGCCAGGGGATCGATGTTCCCAAATTGTAATGCTGCAGCAGCTTGAGTTTGCAGGTTCAGTAGAAGAGAAATTACACTAAGAGAAAGATGGATGTATACGTCAGTTGATACCAAAGACACATTTGTTTTATCCTTAACAGATGTATATCCCCCAGAAATATCCACTGGATCAAGAACAGTAAGACCAGAACCAGTCTCAACGGTTAAATCCTTTATAAGAGCCCGAATCCAAGTATCATTCTCCTTCGATGCATACCTGTACAAAAAAAAGGAAAGAAATGGTGACAAACTTCAGTAAGATTGCTCTCAGAGGATACAACAATGCCACTAAACATTGAAAAACAGAAGAATGAACTCTGGCAAATATCAATTCAATGCTAGTGCTTATGTTATAGGAATTCTAATCAACACAAGCAACTCCGATGAAAAGAACTGATATAAATGCCAAATGTGTAAGGCTACTACAAAATAAATTGGAAGAGAAAGTAATGCATTATTGTTTGAGGATAATCGGCTAATCTTACATGAAACTAAAATCCAATTTTGCACGGAGAAGCTTTTCCCCATGGGAAGAATCATCAAGGGATGATTTGGAACTGTCATAAAAAGTGAACTCAGGAGAAACCACCTGTGCAGGGAAGGAAGTACATAAGCATAAGACCACAAGTGGAATTAGATCACAGAAACTTTAGAATATGGAATTATCGTGCATAAAACAAAATAGTACACGAACTAAGAAATTATCACCAGTACCTGGTCATCATAACCACATTTATTGCCCACCTTAAAGTTTTGAACCAAGCAAGGTGTAAAACGCATAACAACAGTTATAGCATGGCCATAGAAGTAAGACTTGGACACAAAATCGGAAGAATACAACAGAGAGTAAATCCAAGAATATGAGGACACATAATCATAGAATGTATTTTTCCATCTAGATGGATTTCAGAAGAGATATATCGTAACAACGATATATTTTACATTGCTATAGATAAAACATTACACATAGAACCACCAGTCTCTTGCATATCTCTGGAACAATTATCGCTTTACATATGTTAAATTGTCATATATTATGCCAGCTTGTGAACAGAAGAAGGGGTTTTATGCTTCATGGTGTATTCATCATATTTTAAAGCACACAAAACACAGTCCACCATGAGAAGTGTGTTAGATAGGTCGAGTGTGACATCTAGCAAGAACGGTGTCAGGCAAGTGCGAGAACTTAAGAATTCAATTTCACACTGTTTGACTTCTGTAAGAAATGTCAGACGCGCCTCTCAAGATGTCCAAAGAGAGTTCATTCGCATCCGACATTGTTTCACCAGTAAATGTTTAGGGACATGTTTGTTATGAGCAGCTTTTTTCCGTTTTAGACAAAGATTTCCGTATAAACATGCACACTCACCCATGTGCATGCTTGCACACACACAGATAACAGAGAGAGCGAGAAAAAACAAAACAAATAAAACAAAGGGGGGGGAGGGGATTAAGCACCACTACAACCCGCCACATTAGGTAAAAGGATACAGGTAGTGCCAAAAAGTGACAGACCAAGACTCTGGTGAGTCTGTAAGTAAGATATACATAAGCCAAAACTTATGGATCCATCTCCCGCTAATTCCTATTAAAAGATTCCCAAACAATACATATTCTAAAAGAAAAGACATATCCGTACTCAAACTAGTGCAGCATTTGACTTTCTGACTCCTTCGAAAGCGGAAAACGAAATGAACTTCCAATACCTTTATTCCAGGCCCAAAGCCTCATTAGTCGGGTAAATAGAAGGTCCCCACTTATTGAAGGACAACTACCATTCAAGCATGATGTACACGAGAAAAAACAACAAAACCTTGAAAGCAGCAATGCAAACCACAATCAGTGACAACTTTTTAGGTAATTGCTCCAGGAAAAAACAGATGAAGAACGCCGCATATTATGCTTGTCCACAACTGGTATTCCATCAGGTATAGAGACCAAACTACCACGCAAAACAACGAACATCAAGTGAAACATGACAGCCTCAGGCCTTATCTGTTATGGAAAACGAGATTTAGAGTAAAGCAGAGAGGAAAATAAAGGTGCCTCCAACAACCATTTTGGAAGCAAACACTACCAACACCTACCTTCCTCATTACCCTTCATCGATACTCCCTGCACCCCATTCGAGTAATACAGTCTACCAATAATATGGTTAAATGGATGTTTTCTGAAGAAGATGTTCCATAACACCCTTAGTTCCAGTTTGCATTGCTGTTTTGGATATAGGAATCGTACTTTCGATATGAAATCCTAAAAAAGGTACCATTGAAAAGTAATGATTGTTATTGCCATTTCAAATAAACAATAAGTGTGATAGACCACAAATGGACAGCTAGAGCCAGGATATGGGATGGAAAGGGTACTAAAAAAGTGGATGCTAGCTTCTATGTTTGGAAGGAACCAACAATTGACTCAAAAGGGCTCTCTCCCATTTATTGAAACTTGAAGCCACTTAAAGTTTTTGCCTTCAGTAGGCAACATACTATGGCGTTATCGTAGTGACAGTAATACACAAGAAAGTACGAAATTGGCTAGTCCTAACTCCTAGATGATTTTATACTCTTGAAGAAATATCCAAACCAAAAGGAAAAAGAATCAAACGTTACGAGGACCAAGATCCGTTTTACCAGAACTGCTGGCAAAAAAGACCTAGATGTCCATTTTTAATTCCAAAAACCAAAAACAAAGAAATGGTCATCATACAAGGGAAACAAAGACTGGAAGCAACCAATATGGAGGGTCAGGGTGAGTGTCGTCATACAAAAGTACAATAAAACTCAATGAAAGAAGAGTCCTAGTACAGTAAAGAACATCCATTGAAGAAAGCAAAAGAGAGTATACAGAAAGTATATCAATGGCAACAAAATTAAGTTCCAAACAAGAATTCAACACGCACAGATCAAAACTACCTGTGCTTCAAAAGTGAAACTCTGCATCTTAAATGAGTCATTTTCAGCAGTGGAAATAATTGAGCTACGTGATAATTCTTCAATGCAATCTGGGCTCTCTTCGGTGCTCTCAGAAGAAAAATTGTCCAGCAACAAAATTTTCACACCATCTTCAAGTGACACTGTATAGCTGCTATTGTTACTCAAGTATGTATAATTCCTCAATAGAAAACCATTCTGAAAAACCAGTGACAAGAAAATCAAAACGCAAACTACAGTTAAAGCAAATAGCTAAAAAGCACAACGATACATAGATCTGTATTTCAATATTTTAGTCTGCAAAAGAATGATGTCTCATATTTTATTTGTTTGCATGCAGAGGAGCAGATTGATACCCTTTGTAAATTTTGCAATATGGAAAATGGGGACAAAGATGAAAACTCTTTCTTTGTACCTCTTGCCGTTTCTTATAAACACATTCTATGACATCCTGAAACAAATTACAAGTATCCACGATGGATACTATAAGGAGAGAAAAGAGTGTTCGCAGGAGGCAGTTTATTACACCTGATTGGTCATCTGCAAACACGATTATTACTTGGTTTGAACCATTGTTGAATGTTGTTCCAGGAACCACAAGAGACTTTTTAACTTTTCCCCGTAGAGTTCGAGATTTTGTGGAAACAAATACAATACCGGTTTCACAAGCCTATTTGGAAAGAAAGTGGCGTTACCATAGCATGACAAAGGATGGGACTTCCTGGGAAGTATGTAAGCATTCCTAGGTTATAATAATCAACAAATAATATTTAACAGGTCCTTGTATGCCACAGATGTACTAAGCAAGATTGGATATCCTTCCTTTGGTTTGATAGCCAAGGGTATGAAGAAGCTGAGGAAAAAACTATGCGGTAGAAATTTTGAAATGAAGTTTGTACTAAAGGATGCAGATTTGCTTACGCTGTAGAGACTAAAGCATGTGGTCCTTACCATGTCATTGTTAATAAACTGTGCAAAAGGTGGAGAAAAATTGGCGAAAAGATCAAGAGCTTTATCAGTAAATGTGCTTGGGTAGTTAGTTCAGGAATTTATATATATTGCTACTACTCAACCAATGATATGCCTCTAAGTGGATTGGACGTGATTGTGAATTTAAGAATGCTTTAAAAGAGCTGTTAATTGTATAATGTGTTTAAAAACCCTGAAGGAACTTCCAGCGAATTTGGAAAAAATAATGAATGTGCAAGTACCATTTGTTAGGATTCAGCAAGAACCATAAGGGTCAGTATCTTTCACGGTGCTCTACTACTCTTTGCAACTTCTTCTCGATGCCCAAAAAAAGAGGAGAGATGCACCAAAATCATTAATGGGCCTAGTTTCTCCTTGTTAACTATTAAGTACTTAGTACCTGGTGTCAAGATGTTACATTGGCACGCTATTGACTTAAATGATAACTCCAATAAGTCAGAACTACCCACAATACAAAACAAAAAAGCAGGGTAGGTATACTTAAGTTTCCAACTCTCCCAAAAGTTAAGTTGTTAGGAAATGGGCCCAACAATGTGTATCAAGCTATCAAACACGCTCCCTCACATGCAACTCCATCTTACATGTGGAAATGCAAATATTCAGAGATAAAGTGGAACAAAATACGAATGGGAGAAACAAAACGCAAATGGAGAACAATGCAAACAGGGAGACTTGAACCCAAGACCTCTCGCAACCAGAGCTCTGATACTATGTCATGTTAAGTCATCAACTCTCCCAAAAGCTTAAGTTGTTAGGAAATGTGTCCAACAATGTATATCAAGCTATCTAACAGGTACCTCAATTGTGACATTCATAAATCGCAACTTCTTTCCACGTCCAAGGATTATAATAGGTTGAAATCTTGATGGATTAACTCCCTTCAAATCTGTTTCTTCACTTAAGCGAATAGTCTTCCCACAACCATCATATGTATATTCGTCAATCCCTACAGCATCCACCATTAACTGCCTACTTGGGGACAGGAGAACTATATCTTCAGTCTGTTGGTAGACAGGAGCAGACAGTATGACGCTGTTGTTTCTTCTTATGGGATCATTTTTTGGATCCATCAGCTCCTCCCTCCCAGTTAAAGCTCCTAAGGCAGGCACAAAAAACTCTACAACAGCAAGAAGAAAATCTGGAACAACAAGAACCCGAGGCTGCTGAAGCCGGACCACAAATGATTGCGATGTCATTCGCCATCTACAGTCCATCAAAAACATAGTAGAAGTTGGACCATCTGTACTTGGTGCAGCTTGAGAGTCTGTTCTCGCAAAGGAACCTTTTTCTAAAGAAAAGGGGAATTTTCCAGTTGGAGACTGTTTTGGAACATCTGTGCATGATCCAAGCATCAACTTCATTTCGGGTTTGGTACCAGCACGAACATCCAAAACATAAAACCTGGGAACTGTCACATAAAGGTCTGCTTCTGATAAAGAAGTCATTCGATAGGATACCCAAAGGCCGTCTATCTGCAACATGAAATAAGTAAAATGAGTTCGCAGTTCACACTGCTTTGTATTGCAAAGCATTAAATTCAAACAGCTTAGTGTCGGGAATAAGCATGAAAAGTGTGTCAAAACAGAAGAAAAAGACTCACAGCAACATGAGCCAAAGGTGAATCCTCATGAATGCCGTTGCACAACTCAAGCAATGCATGGTCCACTTCCACTGCAATTATTGTAACGGTGCGTGAGAGCAACATTTGACTATTCATGTTGACCTTATCAGCTAGCAATCGTATAGTGTCTTTGTTCCCAGACTTGAGGGCACGAAAACTTGGAGGAAGTCTTGGTTGTTCGGATAAGTTCATGGAGAAACAATCCAAGATAACGTTATACTCTTTATCAGACATCACAGCATGCAATAAACCTACCTGTCAAACAGTTTACAGAACGAATCAATGAAAGGGTCCCAATAATCAACGTGGCCAACTAGTACACTGGAAGCATTAAAAAGGACTTGAAGTGGGGCTTCAAAAGTTATAGAACTGGGGGAAAAAAAGGAAGTTGTCCAGCAATTATCAAAGTAAGAGAATTTGAAAATCAACAATGTAATAAAGCAATATCTGGTTACATTACTCAATCATGTAATAGGTCTTCTAAAAAACTGCCAAAGAGAAGACGAGGGAAAAAATTAATTAAAATACGTCTGCAAGCCAAACCCAATAAGGTTTATCTAGGTAGCACGGATCACAGATATGGACATTGAATTTCTAAAAAAATGGGGACACGAATACAGTAGGAACGTCGCACGAATAAATCAATAACTAACTTTTATTTTAACCAGTGAAAACACAGTTATACAGAAGCATGAAGCATCAATTTGTAAATCTGAGCATCATATATACATGATATTACAATTTTAACCCAAAATATTAGAAGCGTGATACATATCTACCCCCAAAACTTAGATCATTACATATTTAACCCTTGCCAGATCCAGTACATGTCCCTCTTGTGTCCCCCTTGTCCCCACACTGACCCCACAAGTTTTTAATTAAATATAATAGATACGCCACGTGGCGTGTCCTATATGTTTTTTGTCATGTCCCTTGTACCCGATGAGTTGGACACAGATATCGCGATCCCTAGAATTGTCGGTGCTTAACATACTGTTTACGAATTTTTAGGACAATGGGTATGATACATAGGGGAATATTAGTTGTAAGCATGAATACAATGATTAGAACAAGCATCCAAAATAGCTGCCGAATGGCACAGCATTTTAGCAAGCAAGAAGTCTAGGAACTCCAGGCTCCAGCTCTGCAAAAAACCATATCCTGGTAACTGCTCAAGAATAGAGGAATACTTCCATGTACAAATTCAATTGTCTTACTTCAGATTACGTCTTCTTAGGTCAAAACAAAAGTCATAAAATTTCTCTACTCCCCAAGACAAACCTACTTAGTTAGCTTCAGTTAATAACTTTGCTAGCCATCTCAATAAGTACAAACACCCACTCAAATTCTAAAGGACTGAGAAAAAATTAATTACTTGAACGACCAGTAGATAGAAACCTTAGCAGATCTAGTTTGTCCTGTAGAAGTACTCTCCAATTCCCTTCAACTTCATCTCCCAAAAGTCAATGACATAATATGACCTTTTCTCCTTTTCACAATCTTTCCAATTTAACTTCTGACAAAATACCTCCAACATGAACAGTCAACTCAATCAAGGCAATCATAAAAAATAGTACAGATATCTCATCAGTCTGCTCATAATGGCATGGAGGGGTTGCAAAACGGAAGCAAAATTATTTTCCCACAAAAAAAAAATCACATAACTACATCTCCAGCATTTCGCACACTGTACATATTGACAGCATAAGCAAGATACGGACCCAAATGGAACACGTTATGACCAATTAGGTTCCTGCCAAAAGGGAAAGTTGATTTGTTCACCAGTTAAATCTGAACATACGGAGGAATGGAATTGTCAGACATTAGATCACACCAGCCCTCAGATTGCTTACTAATAAGAACACAAGCAACAAAATAAGAGTCCACACCCAGCAACAAACTAGAAACTCATGTAACCACGCAACAATCAAAGTCATAAAGCTGCTTAAGAAGCTTCACTCATACAGGAAGACAAGAGAAAAGGGGAAATCAAGACTAGACTCCCATGACAGAACTTACCTTCACTTCTAAAGAAAACGTTGGAACTTTCCTAAACACATCCCTCAAACTGCGCCGTACATACACACGAATTTCTTGGCCATCTCGTATCATTGGCTTACCAATACAACCATTGATTCCTACTGCCATGTTGATTCCCAAAATCTGCAACATTACAGCTGGAGTTAATATTATTTCAACCAGTACTTGTTTAATACCTGAGCACCACGTGAAACAAAAATTAGCACCTCTGCATCAAGAACATCAAGATGGACGGCTGAAGGATCTTTCTCTGGGGATCCATGCCAACTGAATTGATTCCTCACCTGCAGCTGACCCAGGTCAAGTTGCATGAAGCTGCAATCACACATACAAAAATTTGAATCCATATCCAAAGTGTATTAAACCTACAGAGCGAAAGAGAAACAGCCACTTTCGATTAACAAAGCAACTCCTCCGACATATTTGAATGACTAGTCAGAGTAATTAATACCAAAGCACAATACGATTCCTCTAAAAATATTTATTTCTAACCCATAAAAGCATTCAAATAAGTTGAACAAAAAAACAAATGACTTGACAATCTTGACACTCAAAAACAATAAACCCATGGGGCCTGCAAATTTTTCAGTCACATTTATAAACTGCCTGTCAAATTCCAACACACAGACGGCATCTCAAACCACAAAGCTTCACTATCATCAACTGGACAGAGAGCCAAAGCCGCAATCCTTAACTTATGTTACCATTTCCCAATAAACACAACCTAGAGTACTAATTTATTTTGCCTCTTCCATTTTCTAACCTCTGAAATCACTAGAAGTCATTCATAAATTTGACAAGGGTCTCATGCCTGAACAATGTTCTCACCATTCCTTATAACAAAATTTAAACAACTAATGATTAAGCCACATTTTTCAAATTTAAAGAGGTGGTACCCTACTTAAAGGGACAACTTTCTACCCTACTCATACAAAACCTCTTACATCTAATTTTTTGGAATTCATCCTCCCTGCCCAAAGAACAAAGAAAATATCCGCCCACTGACATACAAAAATTTTCTAGATATTTGACCCAGAAAGCGAGCTTTCACCTCTAGAGGTTCAACTAAATAACAATTGCTAATGAACGCATCAAACTTTCTCACCCTTCCAGTAGCTCTAAGACCACTCAATTTCTCTAAAGCTAATTTAGTACCTTAAAGCCCATCCCTCATGCCACTTAGAAGAACATAATCCACATAACCTCCCTAATTTATCTGAAAAAGCCTTTATACCCCCAGGAATGTTGGGTATTTTAGATTCCAAACACTAACACATTCATCCAGTCCAACTTAGTAAACTGACACTGGAAATCCCTCACTGAAAATTTCTAACAATTACTTCCAGTCCTTTGCCGTTGAACTAAAGAGCTTGCAGTAAGCTCCCCTATAACAGGAACTCCTTCGAATGCATCTGTTGATGATGGACCCAAAATATCTTAGTTTTAAGCAACCCATTCCCATTTTTGCCATTTGTCTCCCCGGTGCCATTTACCACCCACCCAAATAGAACACTCAACTTCAATTAAATCCCTCACAACCAAAAACATAGACATATTCAATTAACTTCAGAGCCTTATTATCAAACAAAATACTAAAAACGAGAGTTCATCTGAGAAATACGGACTCTTTGCTCATTGAATTTTTTGGCACGATAATTATTGGAGTGTCAAGTGAAAGGTCCAGCTTCAATGCCGAGGATCCATCAATCTCATATTTATTAATCAGCCACTCAAAGCCTCCAACTTTATCAACAAGTTTAATTGCTTCTTCTGTATTTGGCGTTGCGAGTTCCATAAAATAGGCAGTTATCTGCAAAAGCATGTAACCACAACCATGTCAAAATTCACATCCAAAACAAGATTTGGAAACAAATAGAAAGGAAAAAATACTTGGATTGAACAGTGCTTTCTCCCCTTGATTAAACAGTGTTCCGGTCAAAAACAAGTTACGAATGAATGTGGGCAGTAACTTTTTGACCTGATTCATTAACCATTCCCTCCCTCCCTCCCTCCCTCCCTCCCTCCCTCCCTCCCTCCCTCTCTCCCTCCCTCCCTCCCTCCCTCCCTCCCTCTCTCTCTCTCTCTCTCTCTCTCTCTCTCTCTCTCTCTCTCTCTCTCTCTCTCTCTCTCTCTCTCTCTCTCTCTCTCTCTCTCTCTCACACACACACACACACACACACACACACACCCTGACTGTTGAACAACCAGCATTCATTGTGCTATCTTGTTACTCGTTTGAGATGATGCACTAAATTAACATTTGAAAATTACCAATACCATCTAAATTAACATTTGAAAATTACCAATACACAACGCACTAACAGATTAAACAATATTGACATGAAGATCGGCCGTATTCTTAACAGCACCGATCAGACTTACCTCCTGTACAAACCTATAGAGGAACACAATACGAACAGCAGAAAGTTTGCCTCGCAAGCTGTAATCATAGCCTTCATAATCGTCATCTTCAGTGCTATAAGAATTGAAAGTAAACTGGAGAAGGAGAGGAAGGGGGAGATAGAGGTATCTTAGTACAATCAAGTACAACTATTAAAATCTAAGATACGAAGCCTCTTAGGCATTAGCTTCTAATCAACAAATTAAAAGACACCTTGATAAGAGACTCCGCTCCCTGATTCTTTATATCACAAAACCATCCCCAAGGGTGATCCATTCCAAGCGACATATCACACAGCCTGAAATTACCTAATATGCCTTCAATGGATATAGAACTGGGATGAACCTGAAAAAATTGATTAAAGTATGTCAAACATTTAAATCAAAATCACAAAGATAGTCTACTAAAATTCATAAACCAGACACGTACACCAACACAACCATCAATCACAGATTCACTCCCTAAAATGGGGGAGAAAAGTTCCATTCAAAACGAATACATATCACTTTATAGTTCATTACTACAACGTGCAATTATAAATACTTTCTTGGCAAGAAGGTAGAGAAGGAAATGGAAGATGGAAGTGTACAGTGGTACATCAAAAATATGGAAAGCATAATTCAAGTAATTTGTCTACAACAAACTCAGCATACAACGCATTGGAAAGTAAGCCTGGATCTTCCCCATGATACTTATGCAATGGTATTCCATCATATTCAAAAAATGTCGCCGTTGGAAAAAGTGAAAGCCTTTGGAAGGCATTGTTTGACCCATTTCCCAATAACTTAAGCTTTTGGAAAAATTGGCGATCTAACACGATATCATAGCTTAGGGTTGGGGAGGTCTTGGCTTCAAGTCTCTCAGACTGCATTCAGTCTAGGCCTCTGAGGGTTGTGTGGAGCTCGATATGCATTAATGACCCATTTCCTAACAGCATTGGGGACATTGGATGACCAAACAGTTGCAAGTTGATTGATGATCTAAATTACTCTCTGACTGTGTAAGATTTGATTTTGCCGGAATTCGTTTTAAGCAAATTCTATCATTAAGCAGGTCTCTCTGAACCTAACGAACTGGGCAAGTATATGGTGTTTCTAAGACGATATTCCAGTTTTAAGAGGTGTCCATATTGCACTACCAAACTGCATTTAACAATGCTCAAGATCTACAAACATATCTTAATATTAATGCGCTCAAGGAGTTGCCGCCACTACCTCGTGAAGTTACAAAATTGTTCCTAAAGCTTAAGCTGCAAAGAAATGGGCACAAGAAAGGATTAAGGATATCATGCTATCTTTCCTATTTATTTTTTATTTTTGGTGCTTCAGAGTGTGATATCATGCTATCTAACGCCCTCCCTCACGTGCAACTCTGTTTCGAATGTAGAGATGGAAACATCCATACATATGGTGAAAGAATGCGAAGGGGAGACACATAATGCAAAAAGGGAACAAATGCAAATAGAGAGACTCAAACCCAAGACCTCTTGCAACCTGAGCTTTGAAACCATGTTAAGTAACCAATTGTTCGAAAAGCTTAAGCTGCAAAGAAATCAACCCAACTGTAGATATCATGCTATCTAACATCTCTAAGCCTTAGGGTTCAGAATAAATTGTCCGCAACACCTCAACTGAGCCACCCACCATCAAATACAAACCAAAGCTATAGCATCCAGCTGCACTTACAGCACACCATAACCATCTTCTACCTTTTCCAAGAGACAAACATAGACAACAAAGTACAATAACAAATGCGAGACGATTAACTAGATACAAAGGAGAGATGCTCCCAATACATGAGAATTGAAGACCCTTATTTAGAATCTTTTACTATCTTATACTTCATTTGAGCCCAATTGATTGTGACTTGAGGCTCGCTTTGGTTTTATTTTGTTTGTACTCAGAATTATTAGGACAATAGCCCGTTCATAGTATGAAACTAATTAACTAAATCAAAGAGAAATATTGGGAGCGAAGCTCGAAATAGAACTGTTCTTACCTTGAGATCCAACACAAAACTCTCTTGCACAAACATTGCAAGCTGAGAACCATCCTCCTTGTTAAGAAACACGGACACACTGTCAACATCCATGTTCAAATAGAATACTATACGGCCTTTACCATATCCCAGCAAGCCTTTAACAAATGCAAGCCCATTTTCTTCTGTTTTCTCTTTGTAACCCGAAGATTGATCATCTACAGTTGCTGTCGTGCTTGTATCACGTTCGCCCAAATTCGCGGAGCTTAGATCAAAGCCAAAGCCAATTAAAGCAACAAGAGTTGGTCTGTTGCAAAAGAAATCCAATTTCGACATGCGAATGCTCATCTGGAAGGTTTTTTTATAGTAAATTAGCAACTCAAATAAGGGATGCATTCTTTCTCCACCTAAAATTTAACAAAATGCTCGAGTCAAATACCTGTGTATCTCTGCCATCATAATCAGGTGAACTTGGATTCCTTGTTGAGAATGTGACAGATACAAAATCAGAGTTGTCACTGCCTTCTGCTTCATAAAAAACATCACCAGGCACAATTTTTGCTTTTCCCATCTCCTTCTCACGAACTATTACTCCAGCAGAATCAAACTGAGGACATTCACTACTATCGCCTAATCTTGTGGCACAAGCCATGTAAAAATTTGGCGAAGTCATGAAATCTGGCAAAGCATCCTTATAGATATCATCTTCCTCTGAAATTATGGAGGGAAGCTCCTTCAGGGGAAGCGAGGAAGCATTCAAATGATCATTCTTCAGCACAGAGCAGGCTAAATAGTTTGGACCCAGAGATGAAGATCCTTGAAGCTCATCTTTAATTTTCAACGAATGTAGCTTCGTCTTGATTGTCAAATCACCTTCCAAACGAACAACATGCACCTGTAAAACAGAATAAGAACATCAGCAAATATAAAGGAAAGAGTAATGGTTGCAAGAATCTTCAGCTTATGAACATCTGTTACATAAGGATACTAAAAACGGTCGACATAAAAGGTCAATCAACCCTTTAAAGGATAGGGGAAATCACCATTCTACAGAATAAATTACTTTGCCAAGACTACAAGAAAATTTCCCCAACTGTGAGCTATCAGCTGGAACTTACCATCTGAAATGCATTGCTCCATGGCAAAAAGGGAAATTTATATGTGGATTGGCTTCTGAGCTCCAAACTAGTGATACACCGAAACTAGAACACTATGAAACACTAAAGTGCCAAGTTTTCAATCTTAGCTCAATATTCAGGTTTAAGATTCCCAAGCACTAAACAACTCTGAAGTACAGTGGACATCAATCAGACTCCAGGTATCTCATAGTTGACCTGAATGTAATAGATAGCAGACAAGTAATACTTACTTTTCCCCCTCCAGCAAGAACCTCAAGAATTGGAATCTCCTCTTGTTTTTCATGCACCTCATATCCAGTCTGCAAGTTAATAATAATAAAAAGAATGGCATGTTTGCTCTTTGTATACATAATCTAGTATGATTAAAATGAGCAGCGCATATGGAAGAAAAGAAATTTCAAAGTATCATGGATCATGCCTTACCTTTCCATATAGTGACAATTTTGTTTCAACCAACGCACCATTAATAACAAGGTCAGCTGACTTCAAATTAGTGGCAAGAGGCTTGGCAATTCCACCAACAGCATCACCTGAATCTCCGAGTATATCAACTGAAGAAGGAGCCTATTACCAGCACATGGAATACAATCAAATAAGACTTATACGCAAAAATACAAATATCAAGAAACTTCAACATAATGAAAAAATCAAATTCGGTATCATACGGAAGCTCGATATGTGGCTTGCGTAAGTCCTCTCAACCAAGTTCCCTTCTCCTCAGCATCCCGAAACTCTATCACCAGAGTGCTAAATGATTCCAAAGCCTTGAAAAAAGCAAGGAAAAAGCTAAGTAGAGGAAAAGAAGAAAAGTCGCAAGAACAATATAAGAAATCATCAGCCATCCCACAAAGAATATTACATTTTCCTTTCCTGAAGTGAAACAGTATAAAAAAATAAAAAATAGATAAAAAAAAAACTAGCACAGCTTCTAGGTTGTTTTATTGAATATTTGCCCATGAGGTATCATTTTTCATTTCTGAAGTTTTTCCCCTGAGATATCTTGGGGCAATACTAGGTCAGAGGACTTTTGAGATCAAAGAATTGCAAAAAACAGTTTGATAGGTGGAAGAGGGTTCAGTTTTGTTTAATCTTCTTTCGAAGTTTACCTATCGTTGTTTCAACTTCAGGTGAACCGGTGAGCATGAGAACTAAGGGAAATTACACAGGGAACTTTAAAAGGCATGGATTTCAGTTTCTGCAAACGAACTCAGACAAGACAAATATACGACACGAATCCATGCTTGCTTAATCAAATGACTCACAGATCTTAAAAAGACCACATATGAAAGCATCTTAAGGGAAGAAACACACCAAATTCTATCATGAAAGAAGGATGTTAAATAATGCCAGAAATGTAAGCCACAAAAATCTCATCGAAACCAGCAATATTTACCTTCTGTGAATCCATGCCCCTGATACTTACAGCAATACAAGACACTGAACCCCCAACATTAGACGGGGGAACTTCATATACTTGCTTTCCAACCATGCTGCATTGCAAAATATATTTTTTAAGTCAAATGGAGAGAACCTTCAACCATGTGGAATTCATAAAATAGATGACTCAGAGAAGAATAAAGAAAAAGGAGTCACTAATGGTTGAGCAGAATCTCTTACCAAACAAACTCAAGAATAATTGAACAAAGCCGATATATATAAATAAATAAATAAAAAGAGTAATTGAACAAAGTCGATATAAAAAAAGAATAATAGAACAAACCAAGGTGAACAGTGAAAGAAAAGGAGCACACCTAGAGCATCGCTGATAGTTCTGAGAGATTTCCGAGTCCAACACATAAAGATATAAACCAGACAGCACAAGAAAACAGGGCTGCCATGCAGCAACAGAATAGCCAATTCCCTAAATATAGGAAACATATGAAAAGACATCAGATCCAATGGAAAACTTGAAGGCTGATTTGGCCAACACATGGTAATATTTGAGATTTATACCCTCCAGACTAGGATTCGAGCTTCAGTTGCAAGATCTGGGGGGTTCCAAGAGACAAATTCAGCTTGGGAACTTTCACATCCAGGCTCACTTCTTCCTTGGTTTGTACCATAAAGTATGTTTAACAATTCCATCAGCCTGCAATACCTGGTTGGTGAAAAGTGCATGCCAAGGCTGGGCACTTGAACAGAAATTCGAGTTGATGGGTAACTTGGATGAGCAACTTTGATCTTCAATAGCCACAACGAACAGAAAAGATTAGGAAAAGATACTGTAACTTATGCAAACTGTAAAATAAACAACCTGAAATGTGCATCAGATCCCCCATATTTTGACACCATAAGTCATGAACATAGGCACAACAGCAGAAAAACTACCTGGTCAACAATAACAGCCATCCCACACCTATCAATCAGAGAGCAGAGATTATCAGCGTCCTCCACCACTGGAGATATAGGCGGTATACTGTTAGAAGATTGAGAGAAGAGAGTGCAGCTCCGACTATCACACTCCGTAAAAAAGGCAGCTAAATCTCGTCCAGAGATATAGAAACGAGAGTATAGGCATCGCCCCTGATCCCCTGGCTGACCTTCCTGCAACATAACGAGATACGAAACGTAAAGGTGACGCAACATGAACACAAAAGTAAAAAGGCATAAACAACATACCTTAGTACGCAATGTGAAATGACCAAAATCTAGAAGAAAATGGCTCTCACATTTGGCAGAAACACCTCTTATGGGTACTCTAACTTTTGGAGCATCAAGATCAATGTCAAGGGCAAATCTGAGATAGAAAACAAAAAATGGCATAGCTAAGAGTTAGTAAGCAAATTATTAACTTTCCAATGTCAACCACGATATCAGACAGATTACACAAAGTTAGATAACTTTCCTCATGCACTTGACGAAATAATATGAGGTCAGACAATTTAAAAAAGCAATTACTACACTAGCTAATTGCGCTACTTTAGCACCTAAATGACCGGTAGAAATGGAGAATCATCGTACAGCTAACATACCATAAAAATCACTTCTGCAACGGCATGCATTCCAATAAGGATGCTGCAATAAAACCCCACCAGGGAATCTGCCACTTACTAGACCCTTTAAACCCAAGGATTTCTTTTGTGAGCGAGCCACGGAAGGAAAACCAATTTCGTGTTCGCAGCACGTAGTAGAGAGAATGCATGATAATTTTAGTGGTCAAACAGTCCAAGTTAACTCAAAATGACGCTGTAGTAGGGCAAAGAAAATCTAGGTTCAAACAAATACGATGTAACTTTCTATTTGACAGCTCCAATTGAGAGAAATTCTTGGCACATTGTGCAATGCGGGCAAAACCTTAAAGGAAGTAATTCATAGTTTCCTACAAAGTTAATCAAATTTCTAGATTATTCTTATTCGCAGAACAAATAGAATCATTCACCAAGTTATCGAGTCATGGATTACTTTTTATGAACCCATATAAGGTCCTCTTTTGATCCCTGACCTACCCTACCAAGCCAAATTGATCCAACCCACAACTTTTTGTCCTACTTTAGTCTTTAGCACCACAAATCCAAAAATATTTGCTAACTCGCACTGGAAAAAAATCTTACAACCTCTCATCTCGGCAACAAGCAGATTACAACCCTTAGAATCCCCTCCAACCTTGATTAACAAGCTATTTCTAAGTCCACCAAAAATAAATTTCATACAAGTCTCAGTTTCCTTGTGCTCACGAATTTAAGGACATGCAGTTATCAACTCAGGAGCGTTACATTGGCCGGGGGCATCTAGAAGCTCATGCAGTATAAAATCCCTGAAGCTCTTTAATTACTTTCAGGACTGCATCACATGTGAATAACCCGCCTAATTCCAGTTTCTGTCGATTTGTACCATCTTCAACTCCTCACTATATAAGAGTCAGTCCCTAATTATTTGTCCCACTCGCCCATCTCAATATCGAACTTTTGAATTACCTCCATTTGCATGCAATTTCTACTTGTTAAAAAATAATGAGTGTCAAATACAACCAACCATTGTAATAGAGCAAACTAAAGCCCTCTGATAGATCCAGCATAAATTAAGTTTGAATCAAGAGATATGCTAAAGGCCTCCAAGGATGCCATGTAGATAACAATTCGGTTAAGGACTGCAGCTACGACATGTCAGCAATGTCGCCCTCCGCCACAACAATTGCCAGAAAACAGCATAAGTTGGTCACAACTTTCTAACCTTTAATGGCAACATGTCCAGTTAAATGCCGATCAAAAAAAAAAAAAAAACATGTCCAGTTAAATGAACATATACTAGCCGCTTTCTCGTCATATAGTGGTCAATCAGAAAGAACACATTCTTTAATTCCCGCAAGGTCCCAATAATGAAAAATTGTATGATGAAAGCCCATCTAAGCAAAAAAGTGCAAGCTGGAAAGAATATGTAAAAACTGGACCTGCTTTGTTCTTCTAATACCATTTGGAATTGCTCTTGAGCCCTACGAGTAACTTTCCCAATCTTATTCTGCACTTGACACAAAATAAGAACTATTAGTATCAAGGAGAAACACAAAACAACCACATCACCAAACCTCTCAATCGTATCTGGTGCCTAATATTCACTATTGTTAAAGCATTCAACTCAAACCAATTGGAAATGAGTGAAGAGGCCGCCCAAGCTCGTATACTAGTTTGGAAGTTATAACTAACTAGTGAGGGACACGTGGAGAGGTAAGCAAAGGATCCATAACAAGGGGATCACAACAAAAAATGTAGGATACGGGTGCAGCTGGGGTACGGTTATAACAAATCTACTTTATACTAAAGAGCAATGTATTATACGTAAAAATTACATGTCAAATAAAGCAAATAGTTAAAAGACTTGAGTGATTAAGAACCCAACATCAAATAACTGTTTAACACCAACCTTAAGGTGCAAATAAAAGTTCAATACCATCATAGTAGAGAACCTATGGACTGAAATCTTTATTCTACAATCATGCTAAGCATAGAAACATGGAGTCTTATCAACTTAGCTGCATCTCTATATCTAGTACGGCTTCATGTATATTGCCGTGATTCTGGGGTATGGCAAAAATCATAGGAAAAAATCGGTACTTGTTTCGTGTACCCAGAACATATTCAGAAGTATCATGCCATGAACTGGTACCCCGGATGTTATGGATATAAGTACGTCTGGTTTTAGAAGTATCCATGCTTCATAGCGGGACAAGCTCTAACAAATACCAAAATATTACTGCCCAGAAGAAGCAAGATTGACTGCTACAAAATAATTACCTGCAAAGCAGTCGCAGTTTCAAATGCAACAGTAGGACTAATTGCTTTACTCTTCTTCAAAAATTCCATAAGGCGATTGTAACTTTCCATCAAAACCTGCGATTTTTGTTGCATTAGAGAACAGTTTTCACAATATTCGCAAGCTTTCGTTATCATTTACTCAGTGGTGGGACAATAGAAGAAGAAGAAGAAGAAGACAAAAGTAATGTAGACACAGGCGATCAACAACAAAAAGAGAAAAGAAGAAAGACGAAAACAAAGAGCACATTTCGTCTATATACACACTTAGTCAGGACTTCTACCTTATGAAAACGCAGTACCCCCAAAGACATTGGCGTTTAAATCCCATAAGTAAGGAGTCTAAGGAGTAAGGACTACCTACGCACTATCAAGCAAACCCGAGATATTCCTCCCTCCAACAGAAAATTAAGTTTCAGAGATATTGCAATCTAATGCATTTGAAGCTAAAACATTGAAATAGTAGGGGTAGCACCAATAGAAGACAAGTTGAGAGAAAACAGACTAAGGTGGTTCGTTCACATACAATGAAGACCAAGAAATGTGACAGTCAGCACATGAAATTGTTGTACTTTTATTCTATGGGCCTATAATGCACTTTGACATGTATATGTATGTTTTTCAGGACTGGGAGGACTACAATGCATAAACGGTGAGATGCTTCGGAATCAAACCCCAACATACACTCATCAATCATCAATTAAGCAACAAATGACAAGTGACTTTTTCACTGCGACTTCTACACATCTTCATAAAGAGGAACACAGGCATTTGTAGAAGCAGGCCTTGGTCAGGTCAAATCCGTATAAGTTGGGACATGTGTCAAGACATGAGAGCTACTAATCTCCTAAGGTGCCCACCCTCCCATGTTAGAAATATACTCGCATTCTAATACCATCCCCCAATTTCCCACTTTTGTACCATATTTCCAAACCACTTCCCTGGCAACCACTGATTATTATCCAATTGCTTAGATCATCTAAAATCTAACGTGAAAGCCTAAATCATCTGTGAGGCAAAGTATATATTGTTCCTAAGAGGAATTGAAGCTCTTGGCTTTTGAAGAGTCATCCATGTACTTGTTCTTCTGATAAGAGTCATTCATGTTTCAATAATTAAACAAGGTGTCAAATAGTAGTTGCTTTCTTAGGGAAAGTAAATGAGAGTGAGTTAAAATCGAATAGAATGGGTAGCACCCATAGCATATTATACAACTGACATAAATATTATCAATCCAATCAAGTCAGTTCCTGAATTTAGCTCCAAACGTTAGATTGAAGTTCTAGTAATCAAGACTTTAACCGGAAGATTTTCTTTCTCTTGGTTGCTTCAATATGTGCCTTGAGATAATACTCAAGGTAGTATTTAAAGTTCTCATCTAGACTACCCCATCTCGGGAAAGATGGACAAAAACGATGCACAGAGCCAAATAAGGTGCTTCACAGGAGGGTGAGTTTTCTCCCTTAGGAAGGTACTCTTTTCAAGCAGCTCACAAAATTAGCCAGCGCCACCGTTACAGTGTAGATGACCCAACCAGAAGGCCTAAATAGGAGGTCGGAAGAAGATCCAAACACCAATCTTCTACATTTTTCTTTTCATTTTCTACTAGCTATAAGTTATCATCTCTCTTAACAGAGCAAGTTATTTCACCTATTATGATTACTGTATAGTGATGTTCAACATCATTTCTTCAAATTTGAACTCTAAGCTAATGTAAGTAGATGATATAACATATGTACATATATTTTTGTTGCCTCATCCGGGTTATCTGGATGTGCTGTTTCAAAGAATCAGATCAGTGCCTGTATTGGCTCATACTGGGATCATGTGTCACTATCCACGCTTTTAGCCCAATTGAGCAAAAAAAGAAAAGGTAAAGAATCGAGTAAATGTATATTATTGTACAAAATCTGGATGAAGTGATTCATTTCCAAGGAGGAAACTAACAAATTCAAGTATTCAACCACACAAAAACTTCCACCGCAAGCAACATTTAGCTAAAAAAACCATTAATATAATCAACTATCTTAGTATTACATCCTCAAGAAGAACAAGTATTCGGTAAAATTTACACTTCAGCTCAATTTCGCTCATTATTTCCCTAGATTTTAGCAGTACCACATTCGAACATAGTACCAGACGATACTTACTACCGTATGCATATATGTGATTTCTTCTGAAATATTTTATTCCATTAAGGCAGAGCTTCAATAGGGCAAAACCAACAAGCACAAGATCCACACACATGAAAATCCATGACAAAAGGGGGAGCAATAAAATGGACGGCACAACGATTCTAGAGTATAGTCTTAAATACATTTACCAAATGCCACACGTGATTCAATATCAACAAATTACCGTGACATGGCATGGTGAAATTGTCGCAGACAGCCTCCAGTCAATACTTTCCCCGGTTGGTGAATGTACGAAATTAGCAGATAATGCATTAACCTTCTGCCCACTAGAGACACTCTGCAGAACATATTATTCAACATGTATAAGCAGTGGTTGACAAAGCAATTTCAACTAGTGGGAGCACCCTAATATTAACAATCATGAAAATTTATTCCCATAATAAATCACAACGAGGTGAAACTGAACTTAGACATCCATTACTAACCACAAAAGTCTATACCGAAGATTTGTCTATCAAAAAAAAAATACAAAAACTTTAAAATATCTATCGATAAAGTTTGTAAGTTTTATAGTGCAGTTGACCTCGATGAAATTTCAAAATGAGATGATTCATTCAATGACTCTTTTCAAATTGTATGTTGATGCAACAACAATAACAGAACCCACCTAGTCCCCACTCATTGGGGGTATGGGCGGGGATGATCGGAGACGGACCTAACCTTTGGCAATATACACAAAGTGGATGCTATCATAACACCACTGAAACAATGCCCCCCCCCCCCCCCCCCCCCCCCTAAACCTCCAAGAACCGAGGAGCAACAAGGACGTTTTGCTGCAGAACCATGCCCCCAAATCAAAACCGAAAGGCATCAGAGAGGGCATGCCTAGAAACCCAATCAATTTTTGTGCTCATTACCGTGCTACATTCATTCATTGTCTAGTTGGAATCTTTACTTTGGGAAATTATTTGTTTTTAGACATTCCAACTAGACAGCAATTTAAAATCGGCAATCATACACAACTAACGTTACAAAGCCGAAGATGAGGTAAAGAAAGAGATGTACCTTTTCTTAGTTTTTCATTAGGTGCAACACTGGTATGCTCCAATTTAATAGGATGCTTGATGCAGTAACTTTTGGGTTAATAGTGTCATTTTGTGTCTTTAGTGGTACTGGGTCTATAAATAGATGCCTTGGGTCCTCATTAGGTAGTTTTTGATATATTGATAAAAAATATTGAGAGCTTTTGCTCCTAGTATCCCAATTTGGGATCCTCTCTCTTAATTAAATCCATCCTTTGTTTTGGTTTGCACCATTTGGTATCAGAGCTCCTAGCTCGCCGGAAACTCGCTTGAAACCTAACCCTCGCCAGAAAACGGCGCCGGAATCTCGCCGGAAAATCCCAAATCAACCCTTTCAGTTCGTTTTCTTCAGATCTAGCCATTTCAAAGGCTGTAAACCCACTTCCGACCCATTTCGAACCCCTATACGACCATTTCGACTTCAATCAGACCTTAATCAAACCTGTTCTTACCCAAATCGAACCAATTGACTCGTTTGAAACCCAAATCGAGCATCAATCGACCCTTAAACCCTTCGAAACACTGCTGTAAACCCATTTCGAGTGTTGTCGGCGACCGTACGACCCTATTTGAATGTTGTACGACCCTAATCGAACACCGCAAGGCTAAACGAAGGCTGTTCGACCTACGTTGGAACATTTCGACCACTGTAGCAACGATTTTGGTGTTCAAAATTGCACTTCAGGCCTTCGAAACCCTGTTGTGGTGCTCGAATCAAGTGATAGGGGCTTCGAAACCCTATTTCAGTGCTCGAAATTCTCTGTTCTGTACTCAAACCACTCGATTGGAGTTCGAATAGAAGTCAATTGGAGTTTAAGACACTTGACAGCCCTGGGTCAGCTTAGAAATCAGTGTTTGAACACTCCAAAACAACTGTTCAGCACTCGAAGCAGTGTATTGAGGTCAGATTTCACTGGGTTTGTGTTATTTATCGAAGTTTGATGCGATTTGTTTCAATTTGGTCAATATTTGGAGTAGTTATTGGTGATTGTTGGTGATTTGTTGAAGTTTGGGGTCCCAATTGATTGGGTGTTACTTGTTTGGGCTTGAATTGATTGTGGAAGTTGATTGTGGGTGTTCTGAAGTTGATTGTGGGTGTTCTAATGGCTTATAGAGGTAAAGGTATAAGAGGAGGTAGAGGTAGAGCATTCATGGTGAATAATGATGATGGAATTGATAACTTTGGCAACCAAAATCATTTTAGGAATGAGATTGAAGAGTTGAGTATACAAATTGCTACCTTGAATGATAAAGTGCAATTATTGTTGTTGAAAAGACGACTTGCTACCTTGATTAAGAAGGTGCATCGTTTACTACCTCACGAAGGTATTTATGATTCTCATAGTCAAGCTAAGTTTAGTATTGACTACAAGGAGGAGAACATTGGTGATGGCCTTGAAGAATCTTATGGACCTGTCAATCCGGACAAGTTTAAGGGGGAAATGAACCTCACTCCGAATGTGTTTGAAGAGGTGCAAGAACTCGGTCATTTCAATGGATTTCCTATTTTTGATGAATATCCAAGTGAAGAACTTGAAAGTGTTCTTAAAGATGATATTATCTTTGGGGTTGAGAAGGAGTTTGAAGACTTGCCAATCTTTGATGAGTCTCCAAATGAAGGCTTTGGAGGTGATTTGGAAGGAATTCCCTTGTATGATGAGTACCCTAGCGAGTATAATGATATTGATGATGAATTGAATTGATGATGTTCTTCCTAAACTTGACAAGTTCCCACATGAAGAGTTTGAAGATGATTCCGTCTTTGAGACTAGTGGAGAATTTGAAGATGATCCTACTTATGATGAAGAGTTTAGTGTTGGCATTGAAGAAGAGAGATTTGTTGATATGATCAAGGAAAGCTTTCCTATAGCAAGGCAAGAAAACAAGGAAGCACACGAAAAAAATAACGGAGTTGGTGTGATACCAAACACCGAAGAGGTTGCTTTTGATGTCCCGCTTGTTTTAGAGGATTTTGTAGAGTCAAAGCTTGATAGTCGCTTCTACGAGATGCCTCTTGAATTGTCTTTGGTGCAAGATGTTCAAGTTTATGATTTCATGATGCCCGGACAAGTTCCAAAGTTGCCGAAAGAGAGTGTGGACTACTTGGTGCTTGAAGATCCTTTGGGCATGATTTTCACTCAAGCAAGCCTTGGCTATGAGGTGAAGTTGGACTTTTTGCACATCATATTAGATGGTTCTTGGCGTGGTGCGATGGATACAAGTGTGATGGCCTATTTTTATGATGTGATTCTACACAAGAGACATGGCAAATGGGTGGTTTCTTGGCACATAAGTATGGACGCGGTGGATGTATACAAAAAGAAGCTCATATTGAAGATTGGTTGTGTTGAGGGTGACGCATTGATCAAGGAACACAGCAACATGTCTACTTTGAAGCTGCACAATAAAACTTTACATTGTCTTTATTTTAGTGTCTTATGTTAGTAGTCCAACTTGAGGACAAGTTGTTTTCTTTAGAGGGAGAGTCCTGATGCAGTAACTTTTGGGTTAATAGTGTCATTTTGTGTCTTTAGTGGTAGTGGGTCTATAAATAGGTGTCTTGGGTCCTCATTAGGTAGTTTTTGATAGGAGTATATTGATAAAGAATATTGAGAGCTTTTGCTCCTAGTATCCCAATTTGGGATCCTCTATCTCTTAATTAAATCTATCCTTTGTTTTGGTTTGCAACAATGCTTACATAATTACCAACATATATACAAATTTTCATACTAAAATTTTTAAAATTTTTGAGTGGGGGCACGTGACGCAGTGCCCCTCAATGAGTTTGCCTATGTACATAAGCCTACTCAAAATTCAAAATGTTTCATAAGAATATCAACAGACCACGTCTAGGCAACAAATAACTAGCCTCCAACTGAAAGCATCCACATTAACATTCCATAAAATTAACATTCCATAAAATTAAAAATTGTAAAAGTAGTTGAGTTTTGATCAGGTAAAAATTCTCTTCTAACTCCTATTTCATAAGTCTTTGATGATCTAAAAGTGTAACACAGAATACAAGTAGGTTGGTCAAGTAGCAAAGTGCTTTGAGAGAGTTGTGCAACCATAGAGATACCCACAAAGTGTAAGGGAAAGGTCTACCGTGTTGCTGTAAGACATGGCCATGTTATATGCCCCTGAGTGTTGGGCAGCTTGGGCTACTAAGAAATAATATGCTAGTAAGATGAGTGTAGCCGAAATGTTAATGTTGAGATGGATGTGTGATAAGACTTTGCGAGATCAAATTAGAAACGAAAACCTCTATGGGATGTTTCTTGGCCTCTTTTTGGGCATCAGCTGCTCCCTTTTGTAAGTGATTTCAGCATTTTTTTGTTTCTAGCAACTGTGAATACTGCTTTGTGAATTGTGGCTTTTCATATTTCTCTTTTCCTATGTTTCACAATGTTCCGTGTTGGCGGATTCAAGCAAAAAAAATAAAATAACAGGCACCAATGTTATAAATCCCTTCACAATTAAGATGCATACCTTAAAAGAAAATCAAAAAGTTGGCAACTAAAAGATACCTATCACAAAATTATGTAAAAACAAACCTGTGCAAGGGAACCTTCAGGAGAAGACAATCCATAGAACCTGAGTGTCAAATCACAATGAGTGCTCCGATTTTTTAATTTGGTGGAAACATGAAGTTGCTCAAATCTACCGCAAACAATCTCCGTCTGACTGATATCAATTATTCTGGCAGCAGCCTGACCAATAGATACATCCACTAGAAAGTGTACCATACTCTGTGAGTCCTTTCCAAAATTTATGGTCAAGTCCTCATCTGGCTGGTAGCTTAATAGTTTATTGATTGCCTGCCATTCTTCTTTGGTCAATCTTTCCTGGACAGACTCTGACTCCTCAGAAGCATCTCCGACAGAAGCATCTTCAGGAGTACGCCTAAAAACAAAGGAAACTACTATAAGGAGCCAAAGGAAAATGGATAACAAGCAGAAAAATAT
Source organism: Vaccinium vitis-idaea (assembly GCA_963854785.1). Taxonomy (NCBI): domain Eukaryota; kingdom Viridiplantae; phylum Streptophyta; class Magnoliopsida; order Ericales; family Ericaceae; genus Vaccinium; species Vaccinium vitis-idaea. The sequence goes on along the minus strand of OY978218.1, from coordinate 556,380 downwards.
CCTTTTAAGCACAGATAAGAAGAATTTAAGCACAAAGGGGGGGCAAAAATAACAAAAGAAAATCATTCAATTGGAAGAAAATGATTTGAGACTACATCATTCCTACAGACCATTGGAAAGAGAACCAGCTTCTCTTTCTAAGCATCCTCTGTTCAGCGGCTTCCTTAGATTTTACAGATTCAACCTTAGCATGTGCAAGAAACCTGAAAGATACCCATGCCATAAACCAAATGTCAAAATTTGGCAGAAGTTAAGTAGATGGTTTGAATATAATCATAATATTTACATTATTACAAATAGAAAATAAAGGACCATTTAAGGTTATATGAGGAAGAAGGGAAGAGAAAGTGTCGGACAAGGGTCTTTTGGGGTAAGAGTTGGACGAGGTCTTATTGCTTGGTCCATAAATATCTGGTAAAAGCCCTTTCGGTTTGAAGGTACATGGTTGAAGCATGATGGAAGTATGCATGAAGTCAGAGCATGGAAAAGCAATGATACAATTCAACACCCTGAAGATAAGCTCTATAAAACCAGTTCCAAAGTCCTCAACCCCATTTTGCTGAAATTCGGGGGATTATAGAGTATTCGAATATCCAATACACATGTTACCGCGTATCTGTTACTAATCAAAAGAATGGGTATGTATCCACATATATAGCACGCTTTTCCTGCTCCATTCTTAGTGATACGGTAGTCCACATTAAGAGAGCATTTGAAAGCGTGAGTACGAAGGAAAACGAATAAAAAGTAAAAGGCAGCATATGGAAGAGGTGAAAAAACAAGAAAGATAACAGATTCAGCTGTGTTTGAGGGAGCAGTCCACGATAGTATAGCAGAAACAATACAGGTCACAATAAGCCACAATAGCAACAAAATCTTTCAGAAAAACAGAGAACTCCATGATGAAATATAACAATACCTCCATAAAAGAATTACTTTGGGATCAAGATCCTTTTCAATATCTCTAATTTCAGAGTTGTTAACGTTTGGTAATTGTTGCAATGAACCAGCATACAATTGGACATAATGTCGACGAAGCTGACACATGTGCTGTATTCGATCCCATGAAAACCTATAGCTGAAAACGTAAGCATGAAAATTGGTAGTCAGAAACAACTGAGAAGTAAACAAAATGGATACAATAAATGAACTGTTATATAGTACCGGACCAAATGAACTGATTCATATTACCACACTTTTTTCTGTTGCAGAGTGGCTTGAGCAGCATAACGCCACCACAAATATGGAGCATCTGAAACTGAAATCACGGGTCTTAAATGGGAAACCTCGACATATATCTTGTATCTTGAAATAACCTCCAAAAGTCGTATCCAATCATGGTATTGAGCCTGTGCAAAGAATAGAAGTGAGAACTTGCATTTGATTCCCAATGAAGGTAAGATAAAATGAACAGCCAACTAAAATCCTCCAATACGTTTTCTTATGTTTGCTCAACTAAGTGGAGGCACAAGAACACCAGGGGGACATACTAGTGGACCATGGCAACGACAGAAAATGCATGGGTGTTATAATGTTCAACAATATTTATAGATTATTTCTTTCTACTCTTGCTTCCCCCACCCAATAAATAAGCACTGTAAAAAGAAAACCGGAAGGTTGAAAAAACAGAAGATTTAGGACCTCTGTGATGGTCAAAGAAACATCAGCGAGGACAAGAGACGCCTTTTCAAATGGAATTTCAGGATCATTTCTTTCTTGATTTCCCAAACGGTGATATTTAAGTACTCCGTTGATTGGTGAAACTAAATAGTTGCGATTTTGAGCCCGTGTAGACACCAGTTGATCATCACTTCTAGGCTCATTAATACCATCCTCAAAAATCTGCAAAACCATGGATGTAAACCAAAAAATGATCCCATTAAAAATCAAAAATACCCATCTCTGTCATATTTCCATTGGCAAATGCAAGAAATTACCCAAAAGTAGCAAACTCTTAACAGTAAGAAACCATACCACAATCCATTCCTTGGGAGTAAGATCTTCCCACTTCTTATCCAACTTCCATGGATGACGGTCAGAGTCATGGTACATAGCAAGCCGCTCAAGTTGCAACGACTACAAAAAAAACAAAAAAAACAAAAAAAACAAAAAAAACAAAAAAAACAAAAAAAACAAAAAAAACAAAAAAACAATTTCAGTCCAAAGTTGCTGGAATGTAATGCTACCCTAATTAACTGCAGACAGTAAGATGCTATACTTTGAAAACCTCCGCCCCCAGAACAAATAACACAAACAGAAAAAATAATACTCCCTCCGTCCCGCAAAGTTTGACACTTTCGGGAGTGCGTCCCATTTTTAAATTGTCTATATCTTTCAATTCATAACGTTTTATGTGATTTTCAAAACTTTGTTCAAAAGATCTAATTGAAATCTATCAAACGAGATCCATATTGCTTATATAAAACATTACAGATTAAAAGAAATAATCAATTTTTTCATAGGGCTGGAATAGTGAAAGTGACAAACTTTGCGGGACGGAGGGAGTAATAATTAAGAAGAAAATCATGAGTTTTTGTTATGCAAGGCAAAATGTGAAAAGTGCTTCTGGACAAGGCACATCGCTTCAATTTAAACGTTTATGCATTTCCGATAAGTAACTCAGTAAGAACATTAAGTTCAAAGTTGAATGTTCCATTTAACAACTTCTATCTATTGCGTGCGCTCACATGCCTTGCTGGACCTCCATCATATAATTAATTTGTACATAAGCCCCACCAGTAAAAAGATGCAAAAAATAGAATTTTATCTAGTGCTTGTCTGTTTTTGTGCAATCCTACTCCAAAGTAGATGTAGCTAACCTTTCGCAATCTATCCAAAGCACCACTGGTATCAAAAGTTTCATTACCCAGCTCATCCATTGTAACAGCCGCAAGCTTTGCCAGAGTAACACCACAAGAAAATGGATGTCCTGGTTTGCTAAACAACAAATATTTCCCCTCAAAATTAGGTAAAGTAAAACAGCAGGCATGATGAAGAAGTATGACCAAACAAGTTTTCTTGCACTTAGAGAACAGAAAGCAGCCGTAAACAAGTCGAGAAGCATATCGAAGACGACTTGTAAATAATGGGAAAACATGTCATAAATATACCAAGAGCTCCAATGGAAAATAAATTGACCAACCTGATCGAATCCTCATATCTGATATGAACATTGCTAATGGAGATCTTAAGGTTCCCAATAATTGTAGCAATTAACGAACCCAGCCAAGAATTTCCAGCTGGTGCCTGCAAAAGACCAAACAAAAAAAAAAATCAACCAATAAATAAAGGTGATATTAGAGACTATTCCCACTAGACTACTACAAGAGAGCAAAACTCAATGTAGCACATTTGCTTCCAAAAAGAGAACCCTAAAGAAATAACAGATTCTGTAGCCAAAAATACCTACTTAGGTTAGAAGGTTAATAAACACAGAAAGTGGAATAAAAAGTTGTAAAATGAAGCTTATTTGTAGCCTTCATCAAAGGAGAGAAAAATAACAACCTTAACAGGCAAAAACATGACGTGAGAAGGCTAAAATCTAGTGTACAGAAATAACCGCTCACCAACAACCCATAACTGCCATGAACAGTTCCAAGATCAACGACAAGATGCAAATAATGTAAGACAAATTAACTACAAAAAACACCAAATTCTATGTAATTTATCATCGCATGATGCATGTACGAAAACAAAGTCAATACCTAAATTCCATAATTCCAAGTAATCCCCAGAAAATTGAAGGACAAGACAACAACTTCCATAATGCCAAGGCAAAAAAAAACAACAGAGAGCTCCGAAGTAACTTACCAAGGAGCATAGTATAAATTAAAAACACCGCCAGAATAAATAGCAATGATTGATTACAAAAAATGTATGTTTCCAAAGAATGAGCACTAAATGGCAGAATTATTGTGTCCACAGTACACTACATAATTTCAGAGCCATACACTTCCCAGCTTTGATCACCGCACGTACAAAAACAAAGTCAATACCTAAATTCCATAATTGCAAGTAATCCCCAGAAAATCAAAGGATAAGACAACTTCCAAAGAAAATGAGCACTAAATGGCATGATTATTTTTATTCAAAAAGAAAAATGGCATGATTATTGTGTATACAGTGCACTACATAAATTCAGAGCCATACACTTCCCAGCTTTGATCTTGATATTGCTTCAAGTGTTGCCGATTCTACTTCCTGCAAGCAGTAGACAAGTGAGAACTGAGAAGTCTTTGAAAACAAATATTTTCAAGGTACAATACTCAAGGCTAAACATGTGAAGGCATCTCTTCGTGTGAAATCCACCAGTAAAACCTTAAGAGTTAGTAGTTACAATAATGTGCTACAATCATCAAGAAAAAATCAGAAGATGATTGAAACAACCAAGAACAATCATTTGTGCAAGGTTGGAAATTGCACGTGCTATCCCATGCACGCACACACAGGGAACCCATCTGAGTGTCTAGTTTTTCAATTACTCGACTCCAGCAATAATTGCAGTGCTTAAATTGAATGGGGTCTCTTTCTTAATACATTGTAGTTCCCAAAACAGTAAGAGTGACAGTCAATGAGATTTAACATTAGGATAGTATTACATGACAGAACTAACTTTTTATTTTAGTGTTTCACATTCAGTATTTTTCCGAACATCTATAGTTATAGCCACAGATACCAACCAATGTTTATATGTTGAAATTTTTTCCACAGATCCCTTTAATCATCAAATCCATAAATGTTTCAACACTTTAGCTTATTTGGTAATCTAAAGGGGTTCTTATGCACCAACATGAAATGATTCTTCATCTGCAACATAATTCCACCTCACAATGAACGAGAGCACAAATTCAAACTTGATAATGTAACAAGAATCAGAAACGAGTGTAATAAATTGCACCTCAATCTGTTGAAGTTTGGCTTCAAAAAGTTTTTGCCGGTCCTCCTCCTATGACAACAAATACATACGAACAACAATAATAAGTTGCTTTCAGAGCCCAAGGATAAAAAAAAGTCGAACATTACTTAATCAAACAACCCTTCCCAAGAAACTGAATAAATTTACTTCCTACCTTGAGAGACCTTCCATCAGCAGCAGGGTGAGCAAGAATAAAAACACGATCAATAAGCACGATCACAGGTTCTTTGCCCAGACTTTTCCATGGAACCTATTGTTTAGAATCAGAACAGGAAGATCAAACAACCAGCATATCGGTATAAGTACTGTGATTGACAGCAATTGACAAACCAGGCTATACGTCATACTGTTTTTGTAATTTCTAGATTCAAACAAGTTAAGACCCAAAATATAGAGCACATGAGTAATCTATTGGATTGTCCTAAACAGGGCAAAGTTCCACAAATAGTTCAAACTTCCCTGTCGATAGAATTTTACAAAAAAATACAAACTATCGTCAGGGGAAAAAAAAAGGTGGAAACAATGACCAATAATTTCTACACTGCAGCATGATATGTCAGCAGCAAACATAACGAATAGAACTAAAATGATGTACATAAATCTTCCAGGAAACACGTAGACAACTCCAAGGAAATGGCAGATTTTAGCACCCAATATGCTTCCTTGATAAGCTTGGTCAGAATCACGTCATTTGTTTTGCACTTTACCATGAATAACCTACACCCTGTTACTTGGTCAGAAATAGCAAACAGTTTACCAATGAAAATAGGAAGGAAACAAGAATCATTGTGCTTCACCCAAGTCGGATGATTTTCCTCAATGATTTGGATTATTTACTCACGTGATATTGGGAAGTTAGCAAGGAATTTTAACTGGCTTGAAAATCCACCGTGGGTGGTGTTTGATTTGGAAATGGTTTCCATTAAGAAGGAATTTTGGTCAAGGAATTTTGGTCAAGCTTGGAGACCAAGTCCGCTTTGGAAAGGAGAATTACAGAAGATAACAAATTGTGTTGCCAATATCGTTTGGTTTCCTTCTCAACGTCTCTCACCGTTTGTGTGTAAATATACCTTGGTTTGGTGCGAGAATATATACAGTATTGTGGAGGAGAAACAGTGCTTGGTGATTCATAGCATTGTAGTGAGAACAAGAGAGGAAAAAAATATTGCGAGTTAGGAAGAGATAAAAAGATGTTAGTGAGTGTGGGCTCGGAGATTAATGTTATTCAATCCTATTGTACTTTATCAATATAGTGGAATTCTCATTTGTAGTGGAGTAGGTATTGAGACCAAACCACGTCAAATTATTTGCTCTTTAGTTTTGTTTGTGCTTGATTGATTTTATAGCGTGCACTGCTTCCATTGTGGTGGGGGACTAAAAATCCCAACAAGTGGTATCAGATTAGAATTAACATGCGCAAGGAAGAGACGGGATGGCTTGGAAAAGCGCAGGGTTTGCGAACGGCAACAATAATTTCACTCTATGGCAGTAGAGGGTGAAGAATATCTTAACTAGGGAGGCTTGGTGAAAGCTCTAAAAAAGAAGTCCGAAAAATGGGAAGGGTTGTCTAATAGCGAGTGGACTAATATGACGGAATTGGCAAATAGCACTATTCAGTTATATTTTGGGAACACACCACTGCAGGAAGTTATCAACCAAACAGATCCGGCAGTCTTTGGGACAAATTGAAAAGTGGGTACAGGTCTAAATCATTGATGACTGGTTATCATTGAAGAAGCAGTTGTATGCACTTCAGATGTCTAAGAGATCAAACTTGATGGATCATCTTGACGAGTTCAACACGTTGTTAGAATCCATTGGAGCGAAGATCGAGGAGGATAGTAAGGCTATCCTTTTATTGGTCTCCTTGCCTTTGCCATATGAACATCTCAGAACTACTCTAATACACATGAAGGATATGATTGCCTTTGATGTGGTGGTGGCTACCCTTATTTTGCACGAGGCTATGCGGAAAAGGGATAGCGAGACAGCCACCGATGAAGGTGCTATGGTTGCATCCGATGATGGTCATTTGAGAGGTAGGACAGCTGAGAGATGGCATGGACCAAGCGACTGGGACGTTTGAAGTTAACTAGTGACAATAGAAAGTGCTACTACAGTGACAAACAGGGTCGTATAGTTAAAGATTTTCAAAAGCTCAAAGCAAACAAGGGAAAGGAAAAATCAACTGCAGCACTTGCCGAGGACTCCTAGGATAGAGGAGATGATATGCTCACAGTCACTTCAGGTAATGGAAAATGAGATTGCATCTTGGATTCGGGGTGTTAATTTCATAAAAGTGCAAATTGAAGATTTCATGTAGAGCATGTGGCAGAGATACCAAGGATAGCTAATGCCACAATAAATAAAGTTGGTGGTGTGGGGAAAGTACAGCTTCGCATGGTTGACGAGAGACCGAGGTTCGACACGCACCAGGTCTCAAGACAAATTTGATTTCGTTGATGATTTTCAAGAGGTTGCAGGTTTTCATCAAGTGGTGGACTACTAGAAATTTTCAAGGGAGAAAAGGTGATGCTCCATTGGAATTTGATTGGTAGCCTCTACACACTTGCGGAAGATGTTATGATTAGGGGAGCAAAAATCAAACATCAAGCAAGTAGTATGGGCGGTATGGATCTGCATATGAAGCATGGGTGTGAACAAGGTGACGAAAAGTTGCAAAGAGGCATGCATGGGCTTGTGGGTGAGCGATGTGAAAGTCGTGCGAAATTCCGGCTGGAAAGAGGTGCAACAGGATGGTGTTCACGTGGAAGCTCCAAGCAAAGAGAAAAAATTGGTTGACGAGGTCAATGGCGGGCCTACTAAAAATAGGATCTATTTCGCTTTAAAATTGGTTAGCGGTGGCGATTTCTCTGAATGTGCAAGAGGGAGTAGAGAAGGGGCTACGTCAATTCACAAGTGAGCATAGCGGGGCGCCCCGATGAGGGGGTTCAATACACCTTGGTGAGGAAGTGTGTAAAATCATCCCACATGAGTGAGCGGGTGATTGTTGAGCTTCACCCACATTGGATAATTTTCCCCAATGATTTGGAACATTTATTCACATGATATTGGGAAGTTAGCGAAAAAAATTTATTGGCATGAAAATCCAAGGTGGGTGGTGTTTGATTTGGAATTGGTTTCCATTAAGAAGGAATTTTGGTCAAGCTTGGAGACCAAATCAAATTTGAAAAGGAGAACCACAGAAGATATCTAACTATGTGGCCAATATCTTTTGGTTTCCTTCTCAACGGCTCTCGTAGTTTGTGTGTATATATACCTTGGTTTGGTACGAGAATATATATAGTAGTGGAAGGAAAACAGTGCTTGGTTATTAATAGCATTGTAGTGAGAGCAAGAGAGAAAAAATATACTGTGAGAAGCTAAAAAATATTAGTAAGGGTGGGCTTGGGGATTGATATTTTTCTATCTTATTGTACTCGATCAACACAGTGGAATTCTCTTTTGTAGAGGAGTAAGTATTGAGACCGAACCACATTAAATTCTGTGCTCTTTATTTTTCTTTGTCCTTGTTTAACTTTGTGGTGTGCTTCTGTTCTGGTGGGTTACTAAAAATCCTAACAAGAATTCGCATTTATTGCACATTATAGCTCTAATAAACAACAAACTTCATATAACTGGATTTCTATTCACACATAAAAACATAAATACCTGTTTAGTACTGGTAAAGCATCAAATGGATGCAAACAAAAGATTACAGAAGTACCTTTAATGTTATGGTACCAACAAATCCAGCCTTGACCGTCACAGGAAGTTTTAGCGAGTTTAGTGCCTCTGCCTTCAATTTCAAGTCTTTGAGAACTACATCGCCTATAACAAGAGGAACACTTCTTGAATCATCATACCATTGAAATGTTTTCTAAATATATTATATATATACAAAAAATATAAGTGCTACACCTCAAGTCATTATTGGACTATGTCAAAGTGCATTGTCTGCTTGAAAGGGAATGAAAATAGCACTTTTGTAGGGCCACTTAGTATAATCTCAGCATAAACTACATTTAATGATGAAAACAACCCCCATCTTATAAGGTGATCACTTGTACTTTAGTATTATCAAACCTACGGCTCTTCTAAAACCGCGCTAATAGAAAGGAAGTGAGGTATATCATGAACTGATCTGCTCCTAGAGGATCAGATTAATGGTCGTTTGGGAACTCACATCCTGAAAACCAGTCAATTAACCATCTGCAATAGAGGCACAAGAAGTTCTTACCGCTCTATGCATATTTAATAGAGGGTAATGATCAGAAGGTACTACTTTATCATAGGGGAAGATTCCACTGCATTGTTATGAGGGATGAACCAGAGCACTTTCACTTCATAGCACTTCGCTAATTAAGGAGATCAGCTTACTTAACAGAGGGAGATTAGATGGTCCCTAGGTAATGCAATGAAGGCCTATTCTTGGTCAAAAGAGAGTTGTTTCGGCTGATTTCTCATGCTTCTACAAACTCATTCATTTTGACTGATTTTGATCAGTTCTTGAAAACAAAACAAAACAAAAACAAACTAAATAACTTAAGTTTACACAAAACTTCCTATAAGCAGCAGTTCATGGCCTTCCTTATCATCAAGGAAAATAAAACAGATCTCAGAGAGATGACTATGGGATATCAATGATTAGTGGATGTCTTAAATTGTTTGAACAGAGTAAGGTTTAATCAAGCGCTTTAGCAGAAAACATATAATCATCCTTGCATGCTAATAGATGAAAGATTATTACCGGATTTGAATCCACATGACATCTCTATACAGAACAACTGCAACTTTCTGATAAGTCGGACCAAATAACCACATACACCAAAGTTAAAAAAATTAAGGTGGGTATAGCTTTGGAGGTCCCATTCCTCACGTTTACGACTATCCCCAGACTTCACTCTTTCAACACTTGTATACTCGCATGGCATAGTTCTAGAGCTAAGTGTTAATTATGGAGCAAATGTTCCAGATAGGGTAACTATGCTTTCTGGTTTAAACAGTGTACCGTAATGTCATAACATTTGATAGGACTCCAAAAATTAAACCAAATTCCATAACTCCCCCCAGCTAAAAACTTTATAGAGACAACTACATGTAATACATTTAAGCAAGTCAAATAGGAAACATCTTTTACCCAATGAATCCACTTTTTTGTTATGGTTGAATTCAAATCGCAGGCCATCTCTATAGATAATAATTCTATAATGTCACTATGTACGTTTCATGTTGCAAGGGTAGAACTTCATGAGCTGGTAATAAGCATCAAATAAACAAACCTTTCCAAACACTTATTCTTAAAGCCTCTGCTGAAAGTCCATGGACATATTCACCCAAATACCTTCGAAGCAAATGCAATACCTGCAATAATGTGAATCTCAAAAACTGATTGATATCATGTTATATAAGCTATTTCTTCAAAACAAGCACTACATACTATTGGACAACAAAGGGGGGAGAGAGAGAGAGAGAGAGAGAGAGAGAGAGCAATTTATACAGAAGCCTTCAAATGAAAATAAGTGCATATGTTACCACAGTTATGAAGAGATGCCAATGTTATTTGTGACGACAATAGTTTACTTTTAAACTTTAAAAATTTAAAATAAAATTAAAAAATAATAAAATTAAGGAGGAATCTCACAAGTGTTTTAAATAGCGATAGGCGCACCGAGGCGCAATGGTCCCCTGGAGCTTTAAGCGCAAGGCGCAAGGCGAGGCGCGCGCCTTTTGAACGCCAAGCGCACATTTTTTTAGAACACGTAGAATTCAAATATAGGTAATACTTTCAACACAAGCAAACACTTATAAAACATTCAAATGTCATAAAAGCATAAAACATAACATGTCAACAACAGAATAGTTTTAGAGACGCAACAAAATGATTAACGACGATTAACGCAGGGTCCTACCTTTTACTACTATTTTCAGATGACATCTACAATGAACAAATTGAAAAAATGAATTCAGTAATTGGACAGTCGACAGTAATTTCAGTGCTGGAAGAAACAGAGCAGGAGGAGAAAACTTAAAATGATGTCTAATAATCTGATTCATAAAAATAAAAATAAAAAGACAGAAACAGAGTAAGGAGAAGGAAGAGAGAGAGTAAGCAGAAAAAAAGAGAGAAATAGAGTAAGGAGAAGGAAGAGAGAGAGTAAGCAGAAAAAATGATGTCTGATGAAGGGTTGAGATGTAATCTAGGCAAAAAACAAAAAAAACGCGCGCCTTGCGCTGCTGCGCTTATGTGTTCTGCGCTTAAATGTACCCCTATGAAGCGCTACACCCTCGCCTCGCCTCGCCTTGCGCTTAAGCGCGCTTTTTAAAACATTACGCATCACTATATCAGCTTTTGTTCCCTGTATCTGAAAAGTACATTTGCTTCCTGGGTTCAACCCTGTGAATAAACAACCCAAATAAGCAAAAAACTGCAACCAGCACACATCATGGTTGCTTGTCCCTCTTCAAATTGCTACCAACAAGAGACTTCCCATGTTTTCACCTTATACCCAACGTTCCCATGTCATTTCAACAATTTATCAAGATCAAACAATACTTCCAATGTGAATCACCACCCTCCAATATTATGTATTAGGAGAAGAGCAGTATCTCAGTTCTTCTCCTCAACTTTACTTTGTCCAAAAATGTGAAAAATCTCAACCGGCAGTCCACTTTCAATGACGTAATCCATAAGAACTATGCCATCTTTCAATCAAAATCGATCACAATCTTCTCGTGCTAAGGCACATTAAACATTGCTAAATTCTCCGTTCCCCCCAAAGAAAACCAAACAAAGCTAGCCTCGTGTCCCTATCATCTATGATTGGCTTCATGAATCCTTTTTCTCCATTTGCTCTGTCAACAGCTATGTCAATCAATTATTGGGCCTTTCCCATTGCAGCATCCCAGTACAGTTGCAGAGTTCCCTTCCCCCTAACGGTTCCATCAACGATAATCTTATCACTGTGCTACTTCTGCATATACTGGACTTTGGTGTATGTATTCCCCTCCCCTTAAATTCTCATCTCAACTACACGCACATTATTTGTGTTACAACCAAGTAACCAAACATTCTACCGCATATAAACACACACTTCAATGTACTTTTTAGATCTTTTAATACACTTTTAACACACTTTTCACATATTTCAATACACTTTTTAAACATTAACGGCAGCCTTGTGGGCTGATTTTAGAATTTTCCTATTAACAATAACATGCATAACTACCCATGATGAACTTGCAAAAGCAGCAGCAAAGTGTTAGTGTTTTAAAAGTCGGCCGCCTAGTCTCCTAGGCACTAGGCTGTGGTCCAACGCCTTGATTAGGCAGCCGACTAGTCGGCGTCTAGTTACCGACTAGTCCACACTCAAGCACTAGGCGCCCCTTTTCCGCCAGGCTAGCGCCTATCGATTTTTTGAACAATGTGCGGGTTCTTGGAAAACAAACAATCAAACAATCGTAAAATATCCTGAAATTGAATTTCTTCAAAGCATGTCAAATATCATTTACCAAGAACTTGAGTATAGCATGAAATGTGATCAAAATGCTGGCAAATGGCAATACATAAGCTCAAATATCAGTGACTTTCCCTGACTTCTCCCGTCCATCAAAAAAAAAAAGCTAATTCCCTTAAAAATAAGAAAGAAGTGTCCAGCGGTACACGAAACCAACTCAGTAACGAGTAAGTCGTAAACAAGCACATATCCTAAACAATCTAAAACATTAAGCAGTGAGACACTGAGACGAGATATCCAAAAACCATGCAACTGCCCTAAGATATCTGATCAAACTAATTTTCTTATCAACATGCCATAACTTCAAATTTCGAAATATATATATGAGTCATTGGAATCAAGTTAAAGCCCTTACGTGTGCTTCGAACATGATAATGGATCGAGGGATGATCCGTGAGAAGTTTGATCAGAGTAAAAGAACGGCCATGTGAAAACTGAATCGATCGTTATCGTTCGAGGGTTTTTGGAACCCTAACAGGAATTTATTTGAACAAGATCCGAATAAGCGGAGGGCGTGAAGGAAACGAACATAGGCGCTGAACAGTGGTACTAAAGCATATATGGAAGCAAATTTTGTGGAATGGTGTTTGCGCCGGCCATTCGGGGAATGCCTGCCCGTCGCACGGGTGTGGTATTTGGGTGGGTCTAGTTTATTCGGGTTGACCGAATCTTATTTTGATTTGCATATATTTGCGAATTAATAAAATATTTTGGGTACCATTTATAAAATATTCGTTGTGGAGTTTTTTGCTTTGTGACGTTGAAGAAAGCACCTTATTTTACTGATAGAGTTTATATTGTAGTACTTTATTGCATAAAGTATACTTTAAACCTACAGAAATCTAATACGTTCATGGTCCCAATAAATTAATAATATTGAAAAAATAAAATCTAGGTATATGAAGTGAAGCAAAGTCTAACACTATAAACAATTAAACATCGGAGATTCGGAAACAAACTTTTGAGAACTCATCACTTAAAGTATTTAGCTCAGCGTGTTTGATGATTTGCACTTAACATCCATATAGTTTGAATAAACAAATATATCAAATATGTATCTTCTTTTTTAAATTAAAAGTTAAAAAAAATGTGATTACTTGTGTATTTGTAATTAAAATTGATGAAAATTTGACATTATGGTTGGCCTGATGAGATTTAGGATTTTACTCCATCATAATATCTCAAGTTCGATTTTCTTACTAGCAAATCTTGGGCACCTCACTCTGCTCGCAAGCATTTGAAATGGACATTGCGATCCTAAACAAAAGAGATTGTAAGACCATGTTCTCACATTCGTGACCAATGAAAATTGGAAGTTAAATATAAATGATTTGTGTGCAGCTACTATATACTAGTGGTTGATATTTTGAGGTGCGTGGTTAAGGCTAACGTGTTAACAAGTGAACTGGCGCATATCGTTACAACACAGCGCCAGAACATCAAATTGTGATTTTTTAAATTAACTAATTAGCTCTTATAATAAGGGGTCTACAGTTCCTAGATTTCCACGTTGGAGCTCCTTGAGCTTAGGACATCCACAGTGGACTCTCTACATTTGACTAATAAAATGACTTCTAAAGTATACACATAAGCAAAAGTGGGGTCCATTTTCACTCTTAGAGCTTGCTAATTCTAGAGAGCATATGTGCACTCAATAGGCTAACAAAAGCATTCTCTATTTTGTGAAATAAATAAATAAATAAATAAAGTGTGGGTCCCATAAATTGATAAGTCAAACAGCTATATTCCAAAATCCCAATTTTTTTGCCTCCTCCCAAAAAGATCCCAACGTATCTTTGCGTGTAAAATTCTGCATCGAAAGAGTTGAATGGAGGGTTAGATTGATTATTTGAATTTAGAGGTGTAGGTTCCATTTGCAAAGAAGGGTGAAGTTGATGAAAGCTATTTCTAGAGCATATTGCATATAAGACCTCCATTTGGTTGCTATATTGATGTACTGGAATTCAAATTTCGGGATGCATGATATTAAAAGATTTCTTCCAACGGAACTTTTTTCAAAATTTTCAAACAAGATCATTTATCTTTTAAAAATTTAATATTAGAAAAAGATTAAAAGGGTTTAGGTCCCACTTAGAGCTAACTACAAGGCTATCTAAATTTGCTAATGTGTTATGAGCCATGCTTAGGAGCCACCCGTAACGCCCTGTTTGTTAAAGGGATATGTATATGAGGGGGGAAGAGGATATAATAAGAGAGGGATATAGAGGTGGATATGGTTGGAGGGGTATTATTTTAGTAGGGGAGATTAAAATATAGTGTGTTTGTTTTGTTGTTTTAGAAGAGGGATATAAAGGGTTGGATTGTATAAAATACCCATTTTAATTTACCCAAAAAATAAATAATACCCATTTTGTCCTAAATAAAAATAAAAAATAAAAAAAGGAAAAATGTGGTAGGCCACTTGCACCCCTCTCTATTTTTCTGCCGCTGCAGGCTTGCAGCTCTCCCTCTCTCTCTTTTGCGGCAGAAGTTCTGCCATTGGTGGGCCATATGTAGTAGAAGGGTTGGGTGGTAAAAGAGGCCGGATATATTATAGGCTAGGGAGAGTGTGCCTATAATTTATCCCACCACAGGAAGATATGGAAATCCAAGGATATACATATCCGGGAAGCAAAAATATAACAAACACCGAATATAATCTACTAGGATATGTATATCCGGTCAAATCTTATATCCCTCCCTTATATACCGCAAACAAACAGGGCGTTAGAAGCTTGTATTGGGAGCCCATTGAAGACTACAATTGATCAAATGGCTTGCTAAATTTTAGGAGTCTCACATAGGAGCCATTTTGAGAGCCCATTGTGAATGCCCTTATATACCCAAATCCACATGTCCCCATCAATTTTTTTTTGAGAAATAGAGACTCATCAACTTTATATTATTAGGATAGTAAATAGGACATTATCGAATTACAGTGGTCGCAAAACTATCGTTATATCCAACATTATCTAAAAATCAATCTCACAATCCGTATAAGAAATGACAATTCAGGCATTATTCCCCTTTTTTTAATGGCGGCATTGTTTCCCATTTGATGAAATCATTTATTTTATAAAAATCTTTTCTCATTAGATAAAATCTACTCCAATGATTTTATCAACCCTCCTTAAAACTCTTATACACTTAAGTGATTTAATCTAATTAAAATACAAAGAGATTCTATCAACCCACCTTAAAACTCAACTTTTATGCGATTTCTCATTTTAGCAAATAGAAAATTAACTTGCTTTTCAGATTTTTGACCTTTTTTTCAAATTCGGATGTGTGTTCAAGAATTGAAAAGCAAAACGAGTTTGGATTTTAGATACATTTTGATTTTAGATATTATAGGCATATGCCAACTATCTCCATAATGTACATTATTCTACACCATAGTCTTCTCGTTGTTAGTTCCTATTCATTTTAATATTGCGTTATGGAAAAATACAGTTCGAATGTTAGAATTTCCAAATGTAATCGTGCATAAAAAAAGTAACGCATAATAGTTTCCACACTTGGAATTGGAGTTGGGATAAAACCTGTATCCCCTTGAAAATATAATTGTGTATTCAAGATATTATAAGATGTCGGTACATATGGATTTGGAGGGTATAAAAAGTTTTCTAAAATTTTGAATAAATCCAATCTCCAGCTGCTCATTGACATTTCTCTAATTACCGCAAAAGATTTTTTACTTGATAAAAGTCATTGTTAGAATAGCTAAATTACTTCCTTTCAATCATTCTTATTAGATTCGTTACAGTGAGCCAAAAGGCCTCTTGCTAATCACCATGACTTTGGTCCGTACTTTTTAGACGAACTGACACAACAAGATCGTGCCCCTGCACTTTTGCACCAAAAAATACCCTTGGGTAAGCAGTAAACCCCCTCAAACTAAGGCTCGGAGAAACTTTGCCACCTCGAAGTATTGAATTTGGCATTCAACCGCCTTGGACTATTGAAAAACTCAGATGGTGTCTTAACTCTGTTTGCTATTTGTTAAGAAAACAGACGTGCCTTGCACATGCCACTTCCCACAACTTCTAACTTACCCCATAAATGACGATTTCGCGCGAAAAGGGAGGGGATCCTTTGACCCTAACCCAACAAATAGATCAAAGGCATCCAAATTGGCATCAATAGGGCATTTATGAGTTACATTCAGAAACATGACATGGGACTAGGCATTACACGTGGTTCATGTCCATCAAACCATATTATCATAGGCAACAGTAGCATTAATTTCCAATTGCATTTTCCCAAACTCCTCTGTTCAATTAGTAACTCCTGCAGCATTTGGTTCCTCAATTTGAGATCATCAATCTTCTTTTTCATGGCATTGATCTTCGAAATCATCAAGCCAAATGAAAAATCCATAGCTATTCTCATCTGTCTTCAAAAAAAGAAAAAGAAAAAAAGTCAAAATTTCAGAGTTTCACAATTTAAAGTTACAAATAGGGTCAAAGTATAGAATTTGAAAGCTACTTGATACTTTGAACACCCGTAAATTTTTTTGCCTGGGTTATTTTTCGTCTTAGAGGTCGACAATGGTACTTTTACTTCGCAATGACAAAAAATTGTTGAACCCCTGGACATCTGTGCCGAACTATTTGAAGATTCCATTGACACTGTGAGAGAGATAGAGAGTTGGGGGGATATGGGGGTTGAAGAAGATGAATGTTGGGGGAGATAGCATATACGTGTCTATACACACACAGAGCAAACGGTGTTAGCTCCCAGCTAGGTTTTCAATAGTCCAAGGGGGTTAAGTGCCAAATTTAATAGTTTGAGGTGGTAAAGTGTCTCCGGGCCTTAGTTTGAGGGGCTTTACGGTAATTTACCCAATAACCGTCTCTCCAACTAGTCCACTCGGCGGGACTGGTTGACCCATCTGCATACCTTCGCCACAGTTTCACGGGAAACGGTGTCGTGCTAAGCCTCTTTCTGAACTCACCGAGAACAAAGCTGCAAAGTCTCACAAAGCCGAAGTTAGAAAGCCAGATCTCTCAATCGGTGAGGCCGAAGATCCAAAACCCTCGAGTAAGTAACGAAATCACTGCTCAAATTATTGTTTCTTTATTTGTTAATCTTGAAAACCTGTTGTTTATCTTTCCACTTTATTTTTCTTCTTTTGTTAGCTTCGAAATCAAAGTTTCTGTTAACAATTTCTCTGCTGCTTTGTCCCGGATTGGTATAAATATTCAACTTATGTTCTTCATTTTTTGTTGCTTCTTAAAAATTTCCCAGGCACATATATTCTGATAATCCGTGGGAGATAATGCCGTCTCTACAAACAGCTTTGCCTCCTGAACTTGCCAACAATGCGATTAGAGTTAGTATCTCCTAAAAATTTCCTAATTTTCAGATTTTTAACCTTTTCTTACCTATACGAAGTTCCTCGGTCGTTTTTGGTTTTTATTTGTTATAATTCTGTATCCATCCCGTTTCTCACCAGATGTATTGCCTTTCATATCCTTGCACTTGTGCTTGGGTATGGGTTACTCGATGTACCCCTTGTCGAGTTTTAATAAAATTTTGTTGTTGATAAAAAAAAAAAATCTGTATCCATCCGTCGGATAACCCCCCATCCCCCCCAAAAAAAATAAAAATAAAAAATCTGCATCTGTCCCTGGATCGAGTAATTCAATAATGAATCCACCATCAACTAGCGGGGTCGATTAAAGCATTAAAGCTAAACAAAGTATCCTATAGATTGGCCCAACACATAAATACATGCATGCGGTTGTTGAAATACTGGACAGCAGCTCTGTCCATATAGATTGGCCCAACACAGAAATTGATAACACTCTTGTGGGTGTTGAACCTCAGACCAAACGCTTCGTGAGGCCCCTAGTTGGGAGCACCTAACCACTGCGGGTTTTTGGTCATATTTGATTGACCAGACTGCTGTATAATAGTAGGCTAATGTATTCAATTGGTCATACAGACTCGGACTAATATATGGTGTAATTCCACTTTTACTACTTGACGAATACTGGGGAGATTACCCACTTATGCTTGTGGGATTAGCTACTAAATTAATACATCCTGTCTTCCGTGAGTATATTATTCAAACATTGAAAATGTGATCCCGCTGACTTGTAATAGAGATTCCACTTCTTATATTCCCAATCATGGGCCACTTTAAGATGAGTAATCCCCTAGATTAGTAGTGCTACATTCTGAGGCATTGTACACTTCATGTTCTGTAGCATTTGTAATCCAGAGGATATGCAATTTCAATCCCATTGTTGCATTCAAAGGCCAGAAATTAAAAAATTGGCCCTTTTATGTATAAATGCTTCTAATAAGGCATACTAATTTTATTTTCACAATTGTATGAGCTACGTTGGTGGCTATCCATCACTAAGGCTTTTTTTTGTTGGTTTGGTGTGTAGCTTTACCGGGAATGCCTTCGAAGAGCTAAATATGTAGGCAGTCAGGTATATAATTCTTCTTTATCCCTTACTTCTGCCTTGTAGATGATTTACTGGAGTCTGAACATGATTATTAAATTTTTATTCCTTTAGAAATTCTCTCCTACTCAACATTGCAACATGAAGACTGATCTAATGTAAGAAGTGTCACAGTTTTTCTGCTTTATTTGCTATTGTCAATGGAGGCAGTGACTTTGCATTGTGGTTTAGCTACTAAATATCTTAAAGAAACAAGGTTGCAAATCTTTGGGAAGACAAGGTTGCAAATCTTTGGGAGGACAAGATTGCTGACTGATTTAAAATGACTATGATGCATCATGGCACTGGTTTTCTTATGACAAATCACGTCACTAGCACTTGAAAAAAGTTTCCGAACAATATGGGATGGAGTATATTGCGAATCCCTGGAAGAATTTTCTCTTTGTTAGTTTCGGTGTTGGCTCTGGTTCGGGTTTTGGTCCATTGGTTCCTGATTTTTGTTCATATGCCTTTCATCATTCTACAGTGAGTAGAAGATTTCATTGCATGAATCCATTTTCTTGGACAAGTTGAGGTTCTTTTGCATCATGCCTCTAAATAAGTTTTGTACTGAGGGAGTTCTTGCATATAGCATGCATGAACTTTGTTCTGTTTGAGATGCTGAACAATGCGCCAGGCTCAGGTTTTGCCTTTTACCTTGTTACAGTGGGTGTGTGTTGTCGTACCATGTCCTTGTCACGTTTCAGTATAGCTCAAATAATCCAGCTGTCTCAAGTCTCAACAAAAGCAAGACTTTTGCCAATCCACTATTCTCACCTCTGATTCTGTTTGCATTATACTTTCCCCATTTGACATGGAGTTTTTAGCTGGTTATGCCATGGCTATTCTTTGAGATAATAATGAACTTTTATCCATGAAAATGAAGTTGCCGTACCCAATGCCCAAAGTTCCCATTTATGGTCCAGGATTGGTAGCAGGTAGGTAGTGGTGTAGTGCGTAGCTCAGAAAGGCTGTTTTCTGTTTTTTGGTGCAACACAAATTTGTTTTCTGTTACTCAAACACTCGCCAATGCCTCATTGATGAGATGGATAATCACTTTTTATCGACGACCTCGACATTTTAGCCAAAAATTACATGTGGCTAAGGTAACTGCAGATTGTACTAGTTTGCTAGGTTTCTGTTACTAGCTCAATGTAGGGATAAAAAAATATGGAATCAAACAATGTGGCTGGTTTTTGTATCGGAGCATTGTTGTTGCTGTAATCAAATTACAGAGATCTAGTTCCACTTGAAGATTTGCATGTCTAGTGGTTAGGGTTCTGGAATTCGAATTCGATCCTTTACTTAAAGAGCTTAGCTGCTTAGTTTGGTCAGTTATGGACTTGGTATCCTCTATTTAAATGTGGGCCGATAAATGGACTTGGTGTGGATCTCAAGTCGCAGAGCCTTCTTCTACATGGAATCAGACGGATCCTTTAGGGGTCTCACTTTGCTACAAATGGATATTGATGATTCCAATGGTTACTTAATCCAGGTTTGCTTGAATGCATCACAATTTCACCGGCCAATTATGTGTGGTCAACTCTGCATATAATGTCACATCCGCATACTGGGGTGAAGTGCAGCAGAGGGTGAAGTAGCTATCTTAATTTGAAAACTGATTGTTATCTAGGCTTCTGCGGAATAATCAAAAGCAGCATATAATAGGATCCTGGTCACCTTCATTCCTCATTTCCTCCACAAAATCAACCTCATTTATTTTGTCCAACTGTCTCTTAAAGCATCCAACTGAAAACCAATTGGCAATGAGTAGAGAGTCCACCCAGGGTCATATACTAGTTTTGGATGTTATAATTAACCAATGTGGGACAAGCTCCAACAATAGTAGTATCAGGAAACGTCACGCCTGTATATTTTGAGTCCTGTCTTGTTCTTGGAATTGGTTGAGTCCTAAATCCTTACAACTGGAAAGGCTATTTGTGTTTGTCTCAAAGTTGGATATCATGAGACAAAATGATGCCTTCATTCTGTTAAAAGTTGATGCAGATGATATGAACTAGATCCTTGTGTAGGTATTCAACACATGGCTCGTTTGGTGAATAATTCTAATTCGTACCACTCTAGAATTTGCCTGTTGACTCTTTACGTTCATGGTACCAAATCAAACTTGCCTTCCATCTAAAGGTTCTCTCCCACAATTTTGAGAAGGAATACAATTAACCTTTTTGCACACATCTGCCCAATCTGCAGCAATACAACACAGAGCTTGTCGTTGATATGGTGAGACAGCAGTTCAGAAAGCACATGCATGAGACAGATCCGGACAAGATTCAGAAGTTAAAGGATGAGTGAGTTTCATTTCAGCTTGTTATTCACCTCTCCATTTTCTACATGTTTTAGGGTAGGCTTGGGGAGCATATTAAGAAGCCATATTATATAGGGAGAATGCATCCAACTTTCTTTTTTTTCTGTATTGTCTCCCTCTTTCTAATTGCTTTTTTTGCCTTTTTTATTCCTTAAATGAATTCGGTTAGCTGGACTATGGATACCCTTTTGTCTTATTCTCCTTTGCAAAAGTAGGCTTCGGATTTGATTGCCTTATGCAACTGCTGAAGAATTCTAATCTTTTGGTGCTCTTGTGGATTTGCAGCGCGGCAAGGGGGCTCATAAACCACATACTATATGAATCTGAGAAGATGTCCGGTCGCAAATTCAGCCAGAGCTCCTGATCTTGATTAAATGATGAGCTGCTACATTTATGTTGATTTTCTAGCAAAAGTTTTTTCTTTTTTGGGAGGATTGCCTGTTATCAAAATAATGAAGATGAGGTTACGGATCCAAGGACAAGGCTCTCTTTCTTCTTTAAAAAGGAGAAGGCCCTAGTTGTTTAGAGGAGCGATGGGATCTCCTTTGACGTGTACCGCATTTTGTCCACATCGTCAATCTTTTCTAGGTGTTCCAAGTTCTGGTAGGAGTATCCATTTAAGGCACTCAAATGCAAATTGAAATTTATTGGTTTGGAACAATGCTCTTTTATTCTCACTTTTGAATGTTTCATAATTATTTGCAAGGTATAGCAGAAAAAGCTGGAAAAAAAAAAACGTTTTATGCTTTAGGTTTTCCTCGTGGATTTGCTTTGTAGGAAATTTCAAATTGGACAGGTGATGTACAGAACAAAATCGAAGAGGCTTGGAAAGAACAAACTGCTGGTACTTCTCGTGTCCACTTGTTCTTCCAATCCCCCGTGAATGATTGTCGAGAGCGTTGGTTTCTTGCATTTCCAGTAGCTTGTTGCCAATAGGATGCCGTATTTTACTGCTGTTTTTTATGGGTCTGAATTGCTGTGGTATTTGTTGCACCTCTTTTTTTTTAATCATTCATTATCAGTAACTTTTTCTTTTCGATGATATATATATATATATATATATATGGATCAACTTCTAATGAGGGATCCCTCATTTTAAATAAAGTGAGGACCTCATGCTTCCCGACCAAATTATGACGATCCGAACCGTTGGATGTGTTTAAAATATGTTTTTAAGGTCCACCGTGAGGATTTTTCCAAAAAAAAATACTAGGAGGGGCTTCATCTAAGCAGTTTTTGTTAAAAACTGATCGGATGAAGCCCTTGCGAGTATTTTTTTGGGACGAATCCTCGCGGTGGACCTTAAAAACATTTTTTAAACACATCTAACGGTTCGGATCGTCAAAATTCAGTTCGGAAAGTGGAAAAATTGCTTGGTCCTCACTTTATTTAAAATGAGGGATCCCTCATTCGAAGTTGATCCTATATATACATATATATATATATAGATATACAATAACCTTCCCATAAGGGACCCTGATGGGGGAGAAAAAACGGACCAAACAACCACAGCCCTTGGATCAAAGCGGACGGCTGAGATTTAAAACGAAGACACGCGGATCCCATTCATTTAAAAACCGGGTCATTACCCAT
This sequence comes from Vaccinium vitis-idaea, assembly GCA_963854785.1. Lineage (NCBI taxonomy): Eukaryota > Viridiplantae > Streptophyta > Magnoliopsida > Ericales > Ericaceae > Vaccinium > Vaccinium vitis-idaea. The sequence goes on along the minus strand of OY978218.1, from coordinate 533,571 downwards.
TCGCGGGTCAAGTTCTTCAATACGGGTAAAACACTTTCCCAAATTTTCAGACCACAATACACGTTCGAAGAGAGAGAAAGAGAGAGGAGAAGAAGAACCAGCGTCGAAGAAGAAGATCGATCTATCGAACGCGATCAAAACAAAGACGAAGAAGAAGATCGATTGATCGAACCAACGTTTTCGAAGCCGAAGAAGAAGATCGATCGAACCAGCGTTTTGTACTGTGTATGATGTTCTCTCGTTTCTCTCGTTTTCATTTGAAACGCGATCGATTTCAAATATACTGGTGTTTAAGGTTTCGATTTTGAAGTAATATGGTTTTGATTAAGAAGATTTCGATTTCAAAGATAATAGTGTTTAAAGTTTCGATTTTGAAGTACTAGGGTTTCGATTAAGAAGATTTCGATTTCAAATAGAAAACCAAAAATTACTGGATCACATGACAGTATGTTATCGTGGAAATTACAACTGGTGCATCTGACCCCAGTAGTTGTTTTGAGTCCCATAGCTACTTATTTACCTATATTTACTTGATTACGGTATTGTTCATGTTTCTTGTTCTTGGTGATGTATAGCTTTAAAAAGAGAATTAGTCTCTTATAGGAACCTGATTATAGGCTCTGAGTAGTTATGTCGAGTTTGTCCCAGATTGAAACTGGTTCAGTGTCTGAAAACTGAGTTCAAATTATTTTTGCAAAATGACAACATCGTTGATTGAAAACTGAGTTCAAATTATTTTCTGAAAACTGACAACATCCTTGATTGAAAACGTTTTATTCTCTCATTATTTTCTCTGAAGTTCAAATTATCTTTGCAATCCAGTAGATGTCTTTCTTCATTTGTCTTATCTCTCTCACTCAATGTGATATTCCCGCATGTACTTGCAGTTGTCACGATCAACTTTCAAGGCTTTTGGAATAAAGAAACCATCAAAGTTGCCTGTCACCACAGCTTCTGGACTGCCTTTATTTTTCTCAAGTCAGAGCTACTAAAGATCAAGTCTTGCTTCTCTCCTACAAGAAAAAAAAAGGGGGGTTAAAAAACTATGGTGTATCAGTCTAAATTTCATTGCAAATCTACACATATATTTTCAAGCCAATAGACTTAGACCATCCATCATGCCACCAGACATCAACAACAGATTTAGTAAAAACCTATATTTGAAATTTCACGATGCAAGTTGAATCCCAGAAACCGAAACCCTACTTTTTTGAATACCTGCGCACACACAGAGAGATAACTCGAAATCGAAACCCTAAACACTATTAAGGTAAGAACAGTTCAAAATCGAAACCCTAAACATTATATTAATCTACCCATTTCGAAACCCTAGAAATCGATATACACAAAGAGAGAAAACTCAAAAACGATAGAGGGAGAGAGAGACCTTCGATTATTCCAAAGATGTTCTGTTGTTCGTCGATCCGGCTTCTTGTTCGTCAATTCCTTCTTCTTCATCGATTTCCTCTCTCTCTCTCTCTCTCTCTCTCTAACGTTCTGTGAATAATGGGAGGGGAAGAGAGTAAACAGGGGTTTTGTTTTAACCCGTTTTGGAGAATTTGACCCGCGAACCGGGAATGATTCTTAACCCGGATGGGATTTTAACCCGCGAATTCTCTTTAAAATCTGAGCCCTTCGATATCCAAGGGCTGTGATTGAAAGTCCGGATTTAACCTTAAATCAGGGTCCTTATGTGAAGGGGGTTGTATAGGAGTATATATATATATATATCAGGGGGACTGCATTATTAACGAGTTCGTGGGCAGTCTTTTGATTCCAATGTGCTGCTATTGTCGTGCCAATGATGTTGATCAGCCAAGCTATGCTTTTGCCTTAATAGCTATAATTCTTTTTTTCCATTGTACCAAAAAAAAAAAAAAGAAGCTATAATTCGGAGTTTCTATAGAAGATTTGTCGCATAGTCTGGAAATTGGTGATAGTTACTTCAAGTCTTGAGCTAGCTTCCGACTTCTGATTTATGTGCTGTAATGGTGGAAGAGTTGCCTAATTGTATTGACGATTTTCTAGTCTCAAGCTACTCCACCACAAAACATGTATTATATATGCAGTCGAGTTTTGGTCCAGCTTTCTCTTGTGTCGTTGTTTTCTTGCTATTTAATCACATCCCATTATGCTGCTCTTGTTCTATGTGGACAAACACTATGGTGACAATCAACCAGGGGCGGCGCCACCCTTGGCCTTCAATGGTCACATGACCACCCAAAGAAATTTTTTTTCCTTGGAATACATGTAGAAATTTTTTGGATAGTCCATTGTTGAACACCCTACCAAAATTAAATTGAACACCCAAGCCCCAAAAATTCAACATCATGTCCACAAAAAAGCCCAAGTATTGAACACTTAGGCATAGTTTTTAAAAAGATTTTAGCAATCCAGTAGCAAATGAGTTCAACAGGTGCTAAAATCATTATTTTGCAATCAAAAAATGAAGTGGTTTCGTGTATCGTTTTTCGATTTTTTTTGCACCAAATTAAAGTACTCCTCGTGTACTTTAATTCGGTGTGAAAAATTCAAAAAATAATCCACGGAAACACTTAATTTTTTGATTTGAAATACCATGATTTTAGCACTTGCTGAACTCATTTGCTAAAATCATGGTGATTTTAGCAACTGGGTTGCTAAAATCTTTTGAAAAACTATGCCTTAGGCCAATAAAAAAAAACCCAAGTTCAATTCAAATTGAAACCCAAATAATTAAAGCCCAAATAAAAACAAGGTAAGTGAAGTACCAAAAAAGCTAAAGGCATGAGTGACATGTTTTTTTTCTAGTGATCAGCCAACTTCAAAATTTCATTGTAGCTATGAGATCTGATACAAGATTTGTTGGGCTTAAAGGGATTGGAGAACTTGCTGTAAAGTTGGTGGAGACAGATAAACATGTCATATATAGATTGGTCTATTTACTTGTGACATTGGTGTTGACTCTTCCTGTCGCCACTGCATCAGTTGAAAGAAGTTTTTCGGCGATAAAGTATATAAAGAGTAATTTGCGTAATCGAATGAGAGATCAGTGGATGAATGATTGCTTAGTTACTTATATTGAGAGTGATATATTTGATACCGTTGATAACGAGGCTATTATGCAACGGTTTCAAAATATGAAAACTCGTCGAGAGCAATTGTAATATACTTTATGTCTTTATCCGTTGCTTTTGGGCGGCGTTGTCGATATTAATGGAATTTTTTTTTGTCTATATTAAGTTGTGGTTTATAGTAGTAGACCATAAGAATTTATGAACACCCTTAGAAAAATTCCTGGAGCCGCCACTGCAATCAACTGCGAGGAACTATATGAACTTTGAATGGATACAAGCTTAATCGCTTCCTTGTATTCATCCATTTCTTCGCTAGCTGTATTGCTTGTTGTATGGTCAATGGTCATCAATGGCTTTTGATTAATTTGATACCTAAAGCAGAAAGGAAGGTATTGGGCAGTGGGCACACGGCCCTCCTTCCAACTCCAGCTTCATCGCATACTATAACTTTGATAGTTTCAACCTCATATCACCGGGAAAAAACCTAATATCACCGGAAAAAAACACTTGTGAATCCATCTAATCTTGTTTAAATTTTTGGTATGAATTCCTGTGTGCATACCGTCATTCGTCATGCAATATTACTGTTGATCCTAAATCCTACGTCATCTTTTGGATTACTTTGCTCATCTAACAAATTACTTGTGATCTTATCGTACACTCAATATATAGTTGTTGGCATAGTTGCTAAAAACTTACGATACACGATACGTATCCTATGATTCGTATAGTGTGTCCTCACGAGGACACTCACAAGGAAGACAATAATTGATTGTATGTTGCGTTTCATGATTCGTATAGTCTCATTCGGAAAATGATATGTATCACACTTTGTATCCTTTTTGTATAAAAATTCTATGGTGCAATCGCGTATCATACGATCTATATGCATATTTAATTTGGTACGTATCGTACAATTATTTGTTGGGGAAAAGTTGGACCTTATTTTAAGAAACAGAAACCCAAACACGTTAATCTAAGCTATTTGATCTAATTATGGTAACATTTAAACCATTTGATAAAAATTCAGCCTCAATGTAGGGCTTGAATGGAAGAAAGAACCATACAACGATTGTGTTTTGCTTGAAGGATCCTTCTTTTCTTTCCATAACTAAGGCAGTAGAAAACCTTAATGTGATAGACCCAGGCCAGTAGAGAGGCTTGAACAGTAGACAGGCTTGATCTTTTGCATCTTAATTTTTTTTACATGTAAGCATAGTTTGTTGGTATTATTGGGTATATAAAAACTTTCTAATTGTATAGGAGTATTAATTATTTTTATTGTTGTTGAAGTATAAACTAGATTTAGTATTTTGGCCCAAGAAAATAAAGTCCAAATAAGCCAAATTCCAAAGCCCAAAGATGAAATATATTATGAAATGAGATATAAATATCTAGTTTTTATAAGTTCTAGAATATCTATCTTCTACAAGTTCTAGAATATCCTTGTGAAATATCTTAACTTTTTTTGGTGAGAATTAGTGATATGTATAATTCTAGAATTTACCTCAATGTTTGCTTGCGACCTTGGATTGTATCGTAGATGATGTCGCCCCAAGCGTAGGGCTAGGTATCGCATAGCATAATAACCGGTAAGACCGGGTCGAATCCACAGAGACCAAATGCACTCGGCGTGAGAGTTGTCTTGCAAATGTAGGTTTTTAGCCTTAAAGCGGCCAACTTTTGGCTTTTGGAGTTTGTTTGGTAGAATTCTCTCGACTTCGAGAATGACTCGAAAGATTAAAAACGTCAAATTAAACTAAGGCAAAGTCTAGGGGTATTTAACGACCATGACTTGGGCTAATCCATCCCCTCTTGATAACCGGCTCGGGGCATCGTTAAATGCCCCCGAACGGAAGATTTAGATTTTACAACCATTTACAAGAAAATGTGTTTACCAAAGATTAGGGGTTTTCGGTACATTTTGCAAACGGATGGGTTGACATCGCCCAAAGCATCACACTTGCCAAGTAGCCAAGCTTTTGGCTACGTGTGATCAAAGAGATTAACAAACCCACTATTTGGTACATAAAAGTGCAACCCCAAATATTTGATAAACAAGCAATGTATGCCTTAACATGAGATGGATGGATTAATCCCAAGTCATGGAGTGCTAATCACCCCATGACTAAGCCTACTTAGACTACTAAAACATAGGAATGAAAGACATAACTTGAAACGTAAAAGAAATGAAGAACATGATTATTACGGAAATAAACTTGATATTAATGAAGATCTAAGGGTTACAAGAACTATTAAAGCACGAGAAATTAACGGGAGAAGAAAACTTACGGGAGAAAACTAGAGAGAGAAAGCTTCAAAACCCTCTCCCATGGAGGAGAGAGGGAGGAGCAACTAAAACTAAAGTAGACTAAATGAAAGGTAGGTAGAAGAGGGAGAGGAGAGAGCCTATATTCTTTCAATTTCTCTCTCTCAAAATATCCTAAAAAATCCCAAAAAGCTAGAATTTCCATAAGTGGAAAGTCCAAAAAGCAAGTTCAAAAAATCAGAATTTTGGCTTGGTATGGATACCTCTCAACAGAGGTATGGATACCAGTGATTTTGCTTGTCTGCGGCTAGAGGTATGGATACCACCCATCAGAGGTATCCATACCAATCTGTCTGTTCGTCTGGGTGCAATCTGTATGGATACCCTTCATCAGAGGTATCCATACCAATATGATTTTCTTGTTTTCATGCCTTGGTCCCTCCTTGGTCAAATGTAATGCTTTCGGACTTCTTCCAAAGCACTTCTAATCAATTTGCGGCCTTCGGGAGGGACGGTACTTGGTCTTGTGGATGCTTGATTACTCCTGGATTCACCGGGAGTCTTTGTGAGCTCGAGACTTGGCTTGGCCCACCGGCTTGACTTGTGTCTTTTTGATTTCCCGGGCCTTAGCCGAGTCTTCATTTCGTGGCTCTTGAGGCCCAGTGTTGGCGTGCCATGGGGCAAGTGGCCTTCGGTAGCTTGGGACGGTTCCCAATGCGCTCCAAAATGCGCTTATTTAGCGTGTTAAACTTGTAACTATCAAAAACAACACTACGCGCATATCAAACATATAAGGCGCGAAATCGCTTGTGTGTATGGACTAAATGAGTTAGATAGGCCCCGGATATCTACAATATTGGGTGTTTATCAATGTTTATCTTACATGAAATATCCTTAGACTAGAGCCTTCCTTAGAATAGCATAAATAGGGATGGGTTTTAACCATTTTGCACCACGCCAAAAAGATAGTTTTGACTTCAAATATAATACAAATACTCTCCGCCCCTACCCTTATCATAAAGTATTTCTTCCTTTTCCAAAATCTTCGTGCAGCTAACTGGGTGGTATATTAGCATGAGTTGATTGTTATATTTTATAGTTTTCGTGTTTCGCCGTGGTAAAAAAAGGTTTTGTAGTCTCTCACTCTCACATTATGTTAAAAAGAGTTGCCCTTATTTGTAATATGTTGGCTCAGTCGTTGAATAGTAACTTGAAACTTAGGAAACAATTACAGTTAATTCCTATGTTGAGTTGTTCCCAAAGAACTGCTTTCTTCTTCTTTTCCATTAATCAAATGCTGCTTATTTTGACTCATGGTGGCTAAGCGTTGCATGAATTGGTTTGATTTTCCATATTGTCACTGAAAGTAGGAGTCTAGCTTGATATATTCAACAACTAAAATAATTTTCCTAGTCTCGATCCAAGCAGTAGAAAAAGCCACTGCGGAAGGAATTCATCATCTTGCCGAGAAAGCTAATTTTCTGGTTCCACAACCAGGGCCGGCTTTGAGTTTTATGAGGCTTAAAGCGAACTTTTTAAATGGGCCCTCAATCTAATTTGCATAATTAAAAATACCTAAAAAATAAAACTTTTATAGGAAAGTCATTACAATCACTTAAGAGCATAAGTACCAATAATTGATTAAATTTGCATAATCAAGTTTTTGCACCGTAATTTTTTTTTCTTGATTCAACGAAGTATTGATTGGTGGGCTGTAAGTGGGTTAAGAGAGTTATATGATTTTTTTTGAAAATAAAAAACAAAGAGCACTGTAACAAGGATATAAAAAAAAACAAACAAAAGTAGATGGGCAAGAAGGAAAGAAGTTAGTAGGCAACGATATTCTCGAAAATAAATCACTACTCAGTAAGGATGATCTTTTAGCTTCTTTTTTAAAACTTACAACCCCTTTTAGTTTCTCATAACAACAAAATAGGTGCCAAATTATATCATGTTTGGGCCCTTTCACTTGAGCGTTATTTTAAATTGGGCTCTTAAAAGACAAATTAACTTTAATTTTTATGTATGTCTAATTACTATATGAACCTATATAATTAGGGGCCCTCAAAATTAGTCAAAATTTGGGGGCTTAAAGCGGTGGTTTTACGAGCTTTAGCCCAAAACTGGCTCTGTCCACAACAAGAATACCAGGTGTAGCATTAGTATGGATATCATCTATGTTTTGTGGTGCATTCATCTCTAGTTGGTGCCTGAGAAGTTATTGACAGGAAGCGGTTGAATTGCCAAAAAAAGGGGGCTTTGATCCACCCAATTACTCACCGGTCACTGCCTCTTCCCTCCGCCAGAGCTAAACCACCTCCCCATCACCCAATTCCACCCCTGTCAAATTTTATCGTCCAGCGTTCATGGAGTATAAGCCGAGGTAAATATCATGCTTCATAACTTTTTTTCCCCGGATGAATAAGAAATTCATTAATGAAAACAATCTTACAACAATTAAGAAGGCATATCTTCCAAAAAAGCAAGGACTAAGAGGTAAAAATCCGAGGGGGATTGGCCAACGGGTTCAAAGCATGGAGTTAAAATGGAGTTTGCTCTACAAATAAGATTAAGGAGCTCGTAATATATACTCTCTCCGTCCCAAAAAGGATGTCCAAAAATATTATTCACCCCTCTCATAAAATTAAATCGTAATAGATCTTAGGAGTATTTGATAGATCTCACTTAGTTTATTGAACAAAATTTTTAAACTCATAAAAAGTACTTATAAATTACCAAATATAGAAGTTTTTTTAGAGTTGTGATTAGTTTTTTTGGACATCCTTTTTGGGACGGAGGGAGCATCAAAACAACACTTATCTAAAACTATGGAAAAAGGGTCGATGAAGATGTGAGGTGTAGATTTTTTCTGCGGTCAAAAGAAAAAAAAAATTGTTTTTGTGTTTTCTGATGGATCTTGCACTTTTGAGTGTTCCCTATAAATGTCCTATAGAGTGCTTTACACCCCTTTTTCAGGTGCGTAGAGCATAATGATTTGCTTGTTTCAATGCCTTACTTTATGTAGATTCTTTGGCTACCCAACGTCTAACTTCCCTCATTCTTATCACTGCCGCGAGAGAGAGAGAGAGAGAGAGAGAGAGAGAGAGAGAGAGAGAGAGAGAGAGAGAGAGAGAGAGAGAGAGGCCTGAGAACGTTCGAAGAAGGAGGAGAAGAAATAAAAAAAGGAAAAACAAGGAGAGGTTTGATTGTCACGCCCTGATTTTTAACAAATTTAAATATCATGAATTTCCACGTGGCACAAGTCAAAAGTCAACAACCCTCCATAGAAAAGTCTAGCTCAATGTTCCATTAAATGCGTGATCCAAGTCAACAAATCTCTAGGTGGCACTACATCGTACCCGGAGGCATGAATACCCAAAATACAAGTTTAGAGTTATTACATAGGTCCAAATTTTTAAAAGATTGAATAATCAGAAGTTACATTGCCACTTGTCAAAAATACAAAACTTAAGATGGAAAAGCAACTTCATGCATGCATAAGCTCCACATAATGCATCACTCCACAAGCATCCAATCTCATGTTCCATGCCGTGCACCTGAAAATAATAGGTTGAGCTCACTAGCCCAGTATGAAAACTATACAACAACCGCTAGGCATATAAATATGATAAGTGCACCGTGGGTTGACATGAGAAGAAATAATCAAAGGAACATAACGGAAGCTAAGATAAGCAATATGTGTCCAAGGAGTACCCACGTGTCCAAAGCAATATCAAAGTGTCCAAAGTGATTTCAAGGAGTCCCAAGATACTCAAAAGTTCATTAAGTTGTCAAAATCACCAACAAGTATAATACATGTCCAAAATCGTGTCTGAATATCCAATGTTTGCCAAAAAAATACTTTTGTACCTCAAAGCACTTTCATTTTCAAATACTCGAACACTACCCAAGTTTCCATTTTGTCACCAAAACTACCCAAGTTTCTCACACAAGTCTAAAACCAAGTCCACACTTCGAGTTTCTACAAAACACAGTAGATAGTCCAAAATCTCATTTCTCATTTCTTTCATTGAAGAACAACCATCATTTTCATTAGTACTAGGGATTTAATCCCTCTGCCGGATTCCTTAGGCTCCGCGTGCCTCTGCCGGATTCCATAGGCTCCGCGTGCCTCTGCCGAATTATGTGGGCTCCGCGTGCCCCTGCCAGATTCCATAAGCTCCGCGTGCCTTTACCAAAAATCACATCCATTAAGAGAGATAACAAAAAGAATTTCAAATTCAAAAATTTGTTACTAATGTGTGGTGAAATTATAGATAACCAAGCAAAAAATAATAATTTCGCACCAGCAAATATGGTAAAAAAGGAAAAGGGGAATTTTTTTGAAATTTCAAATATAACTTATCCTCATGCTTTTATGATTGGATCTACGTATAACGAAATTATTGCAAAAACACATTTGCCTAGCAGGAATCATGGTAAATTTGTAGTCAATATCATTTCCTCAGGTTTTCATGGTAAATACGATAGATACAGTTCACGATCTCTTTGTACGGTTGTACCCATAAGTTCATGGTAAATACACTCGCGGAACGACACAACTAAAATTAAAGATTTACCATACAATATCACTCGCGCAGCTACACAACTAAAATTAAAGATTTACCATACAATATCAATATTTAGCCATGATCTATAACTATAAATGATTTTTACCATGATTTGATAATAGAGGTGTAATTTCATGGTAAATTTGTCAACCATCCAACCATATTTCATGGTCAATTTGAAGTTAATATGGTAAATTTAAGTAAACATAAGTTTAGACATGAATTATGATTGGATGATATCTAAAATTCATAACACATTTTATGATGATTTTGAATACCATGAATACCACCTGGTTAAATTTCATGATAAATTTCAAATTTCTAATTGAATTGAACCAAAATAACAAATTTCACAAACAAGCCAAAATAGTAGATTTCATGGCCAAATAAAAACAACAGTCATGGTAAATTTGAATATCATCCAATCATTATTTATTTATTTATTTTTTGATCGGCAGATTCCGCACCATCCAATCGTTATTCCAAGATTTTGAGAGCATTTACATGGCAAATTGAAGGATTAGACTAAAAAACTCAACCATAAGCAACAATGAATCATTAAATGAAATGCATCAAATTTATGTTTGAATGAACTGATCAAGGAAAGAACAAAGCCAGACTAGATCGGAAAAAAAAAAAAACGAAACTGAAAAAAAAAAAAAAAAACGAACTCCAGCCACATCAAATCCACAAAAGAGGCAAACACCTGTCACCTCTTTGAATCCACGGAAGAGACAATGTCGAAGTAGAGTAACTGGATCAAAATCTTCAAAATCTGTTGAGTTCATCTCCAGAGCTAAGATCCCCTTTGTATTTTGGGAATTTGGTGGACGATCAATTCGCATCAATTTATCTTGTCTCTCTCTTTTTTCTTTTTTCTTTTTTTAATTAGAAGATAATGTGATAAAGATTTATCTAAATCCCGTAATTGCAGTGGAGGACCTCTGAATTTTGAAATTGGTCCACTTCCAACCGCCTCTTATATGCAACTTTTAATTTAGTCCTCAATCCCCCAATATGTTATAAATTATATAATTATATATATAAAGGGCATTTTAGGGTTTATTTGAATCTCGGGATGGAAACATAACTCCTAAATAGGCTCAGGATGATTTTCTAATTTCAAGTGACTAAAATGATGATTATTTAAGTGTCCATTTATTTTCATGTATTAAATGCACACAGTGGGTTGTAATATCGTTATTATTAATATATTTCTTGTCTCTTCCACTCAAAATTATAAAGAGTTTGGTTCCCTTCACAGATATTGGACACCAAAAATGTTCAGAGGCCCACGCTAATAATTAAAGTCGTTCAATTTGTTTAAAACACATTTCAAGAGTACCCATAAAAAATAAACTCATTCGGATATCGGTAAGAGGTTGATTGATTCATTCAATTTTTATTCTGTTAGTTTTGAGAACAAATACCGATGAAGCCTTACCGATATCCGAATGAGCTGATTATTCACGAAACTCTTAAAAACCTGTTTTAAATAAATTGAACAACTTAAATCATTGACATGTTAGTCCAAAATGGGTGATTGACATTTGTTATGTGAGGAGAACCGTCTCTCACTCTCTCTCTCTCTATATATATAATCTGCTCAAAGGTATCATAATTCAATGATTCGAGAAGTACTCGATGTAGCCCCATGAACAAGCCTCACAGTACTTCAGCATAGTTTTTCATCTGTGTGATTCCATTTCAATTTTGGAGAGCCCACTCATCATCAGCATTGATAATTGGAACTGTTTATCTGGTGACTTTCTCATATAAAGAAATAATAGTATTAAACAACAATTAATAGCTATATAGGCAAACTAATAGCTGATGTAGCTATTATTGATAATCAATCTTCCTTCGGCAAAAAAGTTCTCAAACTAGTCTTTTGATTTTTTTCGTTTTGTATTTATTCAAATAAAATTTGCATTTGTTAGTTTTGCGTCAAATTTTTGTGGTATATGGATTCGTCTCGACGAGACGAATTCAAAGAGTATAAAATTATGGTAAAAAATAATATATTTTTTGAATAAAGCCGAAAATAAACCAGTTTATTGGTTTAATTTTGGTTTTATTAAAAAAATTTAAGTTTCGACCATAATTTTATACTCTTTGGATTCGTTTCGTTGAGACGAATCCATAAACCACGAAAACTTGACGCAAAATTAACAAATGCAATTTTTTTTTGAATAAAGACAAAACGAAAAAACCGATTTTTCTTTTTTTGCCAAAAGAGCTAGTTTAAATTTTGGTATGTAGAACTTCATTTGCAACGGCAACAAAAATGAAGATATGACTCTGATTATCATCGTATTATTTAACGAGCCTCCAAAACTTGATAAAATTAAACTCAAAGCATCTCCGACCGATCTGAGAAACACCAAAATGAAGTGTGGATGTGATATATTGAGGAGAGATTTTGTAAAACCCCCAAAAATTTAAAGAACCAAATTTTTAAATAAAATTAAAGAAACGAAGGATTAAATTATAAAATCTGTTGTCAATTTGTTTATCCACTCCTCATTCTTGAGTTCCGAAGATTGGTCGGATATGGTCGACCAAATTGGACGGAGTCCACTCTCATCACACAATTGAGAGAAAGCATCAACACGTGCCAACCACTTGTTTGTTCCTCAATCCAATCATCTAAAAAGTCCACCCTTCTTATTTCTTGCCACGTGGAGAAACACAGAATGTGAGAGACACACCTAATCGGCACCCTCTGCCCTGATTTTTGTCCTAATTTCCTACGTTTTAGTATAATTTTGGAAACGAAAAGGAAACAACTGATTTTCGTTCTTCCCCGTTTTTGGTGTTTTTGGAAACAAAAAATTACCAAAAAAATTCTCAACTGATAATAAATTCCTGAGAATAATTCTCCTGAAAATCATAAAATTCGGAAACCATGACGACGAATCATTACTAGCTCCGTTTCAGTTTCTAGAAAGTTCAGGAAGAAGCAACCGACCGCCGTCGCGATCTCCGAGGAGGAAGGGAAGGATGTCGGCGCAGGAGATTGCGGGATTATTGGATATGTCGAAGGAGCTGGATCGGTTAAAGAAAGACCAAGAGGAAGTACTCCTCGATATCAATAAGATGCACAAGAAGCTCCAATCCAGTGAGTTTTCTTACCTGGATATTGAATTCAATAACCATCGTCATTTTTCACTTTGTGATTGTATTTGTCTAATTTTCTCTTAACCTAGATTTATCTTGTGTTATACTATGCGATTAAAGTTGGTATATTTGTGTAGTTAACTTGATTGGATGTGTTTTGCCTGTGGTGGAAGTGTTGGAGTTTAAGTCACATAATGCACATGAGCATGCATGAGCGGGAGCGCGAGTGTGAAAGTGTATTTTAAAGTATCCCAAAAGGGCCAAAACGCTAAACTTTGAGAGAGTAAGGATTGAGAGCGAGGGCAGAGCAAAGATTGAGGGCGGGAGCAGAGGGGCCTACTGAATAATTCTGCGACTAAGGTTGGAGTACATGCTCAATGATTTTGACATTAGTTTGGTTAGAATTTAAGAAGGCCACTTCTAATTTGTTGGTTGTTTGATGAAAATGTGTTAGTTGTATAGTCGTACTATTGGGTAACATGGATGGATTGTGAAATGATGTAACAAATAGTCATCTTGTGTTATTCATGGTTTTACATTTGCACACTTGTGAAATGAAATTGTCTGAAGGGGTTGTGCTGATATTTGGAAGTCCTAGATAGAATTTTCTTTAGGTTTTAGGAAGTCAATTGGTAATGAAAAATGAAGCAAATAAGGAATGGGGTTGCTCCAATGTGCCTGGACTTGGACTGTTGCATGATTGCATCGTGATTCGTTGAGTTAACTTTGGTTAATCAAAATCGGTGGTTTGTTTCAAGAAGGATTGAAAAAACATTCAAAGAGAAAGAAATGGAACTCAGGCGATTGTTTTAGATTTTATCGGAGAGTCCAGATGGCCCTGCGCCACACGAGGCTGGGCTTTGGTTGGAGAAGGGTTTGAAACGCATTTGCAGTTCTAAGTAAATTAGTGGGTCTAGCATTTTGGTAGTCGAAAGATTTGCTTGGATTTCAGTCCTGTTGAAGTCATGGTCGAGTCTATTTAATGATGAGCACAATGGGATCTTCTACTTTAGCTTCTCTAGCTGCCTTGTTATTTAGCTTAGGTTCCGACGTTACCTGACTCCCCTTTCTCAGATTCGTAATTTCTCACCATTGGTTTCTGTGAATCAGACCTGACAAAACTATTGTGTATACATAAGAGGTTAATGTGAATCATACCTGGCAAAAAAGTCAGGTATTTACGAAAATGCTGCTCAAGTGATCATATAGAAGCAAAAAACAAGGGATAAGACTGACAGTTATGAACCGGGAGATATCTAAGCGTTTCTTTCTGAGTCTAATATGGAAACGAACTTCATGGCGTATCACCTGCCTTTGATTTGCTGCAAACTTCCTTGACATGCATTTAATGGCTAGTGTAATGGTAGTGAGTATTTTACACAGCCTTTAGTTCATTTAGTCTTCCTTTCTGTCCACCCCTTGTTCCTATGTTTCACGGACTTGGATACTGGAGCCAGGCAAAAAGATGTATTTGCCCTCAATTGAATAGAATCACAATCTCAGAGTATGGTAATAGGAATATACTCCCTCCATCCCTATTTTATAGTCACTTGTTCCATCCAAACCGGATAGAAAATCGTTTATATTTTTCAATTGGTGATACTTTTTGTATGCAATATGGATCAATTAGTTCTATTAAACAAAGTTTTCAAAATCACCTAAAACATTATAGATTATAAGGCATAACAATTTTAAAAGTGGCCCGAACTCTCAAAAGGAACTATAAAATGGGGACGGAGGGAGTATCAGACATGGGAAGATGTTTGTTATCAATTCCTAAATATCCTTGACAAATCAGTTATAAACATAGTGAGAGAAAGACTTCTGGGGAGTTAGTGGAGTTCAAATATGTGATGGGAAACAATCACATGATTTGGAAGTATTGGGCATGATTTGAAAACCCCCCGTGGCATGAGACTAGTCCTTATTTTGCATGTAATTGGCAAAGTAACGGCACTGGAAGAAGAAAAACATAGCCTTGTTTGTAAAACTAAACAAAGTACATATTGTCATTGAACACCATCGGACCAAACATTATCAGTTCTGTCACGACACAAGGATGGGTTTCGAGTTTTTTTTGGGGGTTTGTTTGTGTCTTCTTCTTTTCTCATTACTTCGGGAAAAAAAAGAAGAAGAATTTGTTGAATGCGAGATGCCATTCTAGGCCTCCGGTACCACCATGAAGATATTGACAGCTATGCTAGCTGGCATGTCAAACTATTTTGAATGTCTCTATCATGTTACTTGAGGTTTATCACAATTCTTTGCTTGCTGTTGCAGCTCCTGAGGTGGTTGAAAAACCTGGTGATAATTCCTTGTTGAGGCTTAAGATGTTATATGCGCAAGCCAAAGAACTCGCAGAAAGTGAAGTAAAGTATGCACATTTATATCTTTCACAAAATTGTTGAGTTTGGCTTTTTGTTTCCGTTTTTTTTTTTTTAATATTTGAATTGGGTGTCGCAAACCTAGTTTGAAGTAAAGCTAAAATGGGATCTTAACCCTACTCTTTTCATTACTGCTGTATCAAGCGTTTCTGTAAAACTCACCATTCCAGTTGTTTTGGTTGGATGCAGCGTTTCAACTCATCTATTAGGACAACTTGATGCTTTAATGCCTTCTGGACCTCCAGGCCCAGGGCAACCACGAAGGAGGATAGGTGTGTGCACAAACATAGTAACAAATTCTCTCTATTCTAAAACTGGCCTGGAGCTTTTTACGTGTCATAAATTTCATGATAAAATGCACGTCATCGTCCTTAGCTCTTGGGAAGTTGGTATCTCATAAATTTATGCTTACCAATTTATAGTTTCTGTCCTTGTGCCTCTGTTTCATATAATTGTAACCTTTCCATGTTAATTTTTGGTTTTCCTTTTTGGGCGCGACATGCTTCTGCACTTGTAAAGATACTCAAGGCTAGCTCCAAGCTTCTGAGTCAAAGATATTTGATCTAGAATTCAACTATAAGTTATCACATAAAACCTCAGGCACCTGTTTCGACTGTTTTTTCCTTCATCAAATATATTTCCTTCTTCCTCCTTTCCTGCCTTTTCCTTTTCATCTCTTGCCAAAAGGTATTGAAGGTTCATATCACTGGAAGCAGAAAGCTGTTACAGCTCACGAGTCATCAGCTGATAAACCATGTTTACACCGCCCATTTTTTCTCCCATGTATCTCGTTAGTTTGTTGAATATTATTGATAGGTAATGCAGTGAACATGTCTTCTGAGTGCAGTTTTTGCACAAATTCTTGTTGATTAGTTGTTATAGAAAAGAAGAAACTAATTTTATTGAAGTAGGGCACACCTCCTGTACAAAGGAAATCACTTACCAGGAAAAGGGTATAACCTAAGAAAAGAAGATAAATCTATCGGAATCATGATGCATAAGAATACGACGTAGTCTGGGCCACAGATTAACAAGTAGAGATTTGATGCCTAAGGAGATCATCACCAAACTTTAGATTTGTCTGACATTGCAGCTTACAGGGAAGTAGCATTTTAAATTTCTGCTGCCAAAACGTAGCGTGATTTCTATCTTTTCATAGCTGATCAGTTCTGTGCATGTGCAATGATTTCTGTCTTTTAATAGTTGATCAGTTCCATGCATGTGCAATGATTTCTGTCTTTTAATAGTTGATCGGTTCCGTGCATGTGCAATGATTTCTGTCTTTTAATAGTTGATCAGTTCCATGCATGTGCAACACTTCATACACTAAGCCAAGTAATTTTTGGATAACCAAATAAAACCTGTCACAAAATAAAAGACGACCACCATTTGACTGCTCTCACATCTTGGCTGAAGAGTGCAAAAAAAAAAAAAAAAAACTCTACTGGTCTCAGATTAGGATGCATACTTGGTGCTGTTGTGCGTGAAGCTTCCGCATAATCCAAAATGTTCAATTGCTTTGTTTGATTTTGTTTAAATGATAAATCGGGTATATGAACTTGCAGAAGGTAATGAACAGAAAAAGAAGCGAATGAAGCCTGATTCAGATATGCCAAGACTCTCTCCATCCATGCGAAGCCACCAGGAAGCTCTTGCTAATCTGAAGGGTGAACAAGTAATATGCTGATTCTTAAGTGATACCTTTTCCCACCTGTTAATTTATGTAGTGCCTGCAGTTATTTTCTTGCTCTTGGTTGTATATCCACTTTTTCCTCGACGTATTTTTAGGAAGTTCTAGTGTAGTCCTTTTTGCCGGATGCAAATAATTATTCTCTTTATCATCTTTTGTATTTTGCAGGTAGCAGCTAGGGTCACACAAGAAAATGCTGAGAAAGATGAGTGGGTCATTGTTAAAGTTATTAATTTTGATAGGGAAACTAAGGAGTAAGTTTTTTTTCTCCCGCTCAACAATAGATTGTTGTTCAAGTGCCCCTCCTTTTACACACACTTGCATCCCTCTTGTTTAATTTCTTAGTTTTTTTTTTTTGAGACCATGGAATTGTTGTGACAACCACAAAGTGGAGAAGTAAACAAACGAACAAGCGATCAAAACAAGACACAAAGATTTACGGTGTCCCGCTTAAGCAAAAAGCAAGAATGTACTACACAGGCGAAGAGCGAGAAAGGATTCACTATGAATGATGAGAGAATACGAAGAGCTGGCTATACCCGTAACTCTCAATGAAGCACCCAAAATGTTCTCTGGTGGAACCCGAAAAGGAGACACAAACCCTAATGGAACCCAAAGAGAGAACCAAAACCCTAATATCAATCTTATTGTATCGTTTTCATGTTTTTATCCTGTGATAATGAAAATTTTCTTTCCTGTTCAAAAAAAAAAAAAAAAACCTAATATCAAGCCCAAATTCCCAAAAGACAACCCCTAGAAACCCCCAAGGTCTCTTTTTGTAAGAAAGCACTGAAGGTAGTAAAAGAAGGAAGTTGCCAAAAGTCAAGGCACTTTCCTTACAGGAATCATAGTTTGTGAAGGTAAACTTGAACAAAACTATGGAGCTTTAGCTTTCTGTTGATGCACCTCCCGTACAGGCGGCTATAATCACTGTTGAGGGGCTTCTGCTGCCTGTTAGAGTTATTGCAGTGAATTCCATCAATCGACATTGATTCAGATTTCTTTGCAAGTGACTGGTTTAGTTTTTACTGCAGTAGTGCTGGCATTCCCCAAAACAATACAAAAGCAACTTGGAATCACATTGGTGACTCATTCATGTATCATTCAAGGGAATTAGTGTAGCATCTAGTTGAAGTCGTTGTCATCACTTTTAGTTGGTCTATAATACATGGCCTGAAATTAAGAGCTTTGTTTAAGATAGTTTGATCCGCACTTTTGTTTTCAATAACTGTTCTGCTCCTGCTTCTTCTGGCTTCTCAAGGAAACACTTTTCATCTTATTAGTAGGGCATGTTATGTTATCATGAGAAATAGCTTGCAGTGCAGAGCACTGCAAATGATTGAACTATAGAGTATAGACCATTAAGATTGGAGATGGACTAGTGTAATTTGTCCCCTACAAGTATTGTGTATATTGCATTTAATAGTCCGAGCGAGTTTGTACTATTGCTTTCTATTTGTCCTGTCAGCCTTTAGGTAATTTAGTCATGTAGTACCGCATTAGGATGTGGAACAAAGGCAAAATAGAGGCCTTGTTTCTTTGTGGACTCGAGCATGACTGGATCAATTTGTATATTTACCATGGGGCTTAGGTGGTCGGATGTTTTCTCTACTTCGTATTACACCAGATCAATGCTGTTTCTTTATCAGTATTCAGTAGTTTTTCACAAAGTAAACGTTGGTAAATATTCCTTTATGTTCATTCTTTGCAACTATCCTCTTATGACTGGTTTACAGAACACAGCTCCATCTATATTTTATCTTACAGTTACGATAGTAAAGCCTTATGCCACATATTTCCCTGTGCAGAATTGAAGTACTAGACGAGGAACCTGGTGATGATGAAGAGGGTGGCGTCCAGAGGTAACTTTTTTGGTATTCTGTAGATCAACATTTCCTAATTTTATAAATGTTTACGAACTTTTGCATGCTTTGTTATATAGTCTATGCTGTTTTCTTATGTCTTTGGCTTTGGAACTGCATTGAGTTTGCTTGAATTTGTGAAGTAGATCATATATCTTTACCACTATCTGTCAATGGTGAAGCTAC
Source organism: Vaccinium vitis-idaea (assembly GCA_963854785.1). Taxonomy (NCBI): domain Eukaryota; kingdom Viridiplantae; phylum Streptophyta; class Magnoliopsida; order Ericales; family Ericaceae; genus Vaccinium; species Vaccinium vitis-idaea. Next base: position 514,433 of record OY978218.1, on the reverse strand, counting down.
TTCTACTTTTGCATATGATCGGGCGTCTATTAGTTGTGAAATTTCTATCTTTGACGTAAGGAGATGGGTACAACCGAACTTCTGCAATTCAAGCAGATTGTGGATGTGTTTACAGGCTCCTGTATCTCCAGCTTGGGTACTTGGTTATCTTTGCCATAAGCCTAAAATCAATGAACATAATATCTAAGTGCCTCTAAACAAATGGTGTATTAGTATCCAAGTCTTGACTTCTGATGCAGTATGAACTATTCCACAGAGAAGGGTACATTGTTGTGATACTGCCATAGCTGTCTTATGGGTGAAACCTTTTTCTCCCACCTATATTAATCTTCTGGGTAAATATGGGGCTACTTTGACTCAACTAGATTCTTGAGAGCATTGCTTAAGTAATTGTAAAGCATGAAACTTGCGAACAAATTAATCAAGTGCACTATTAGGGCAATCAAGTCAAATTTTGTATCAGGAGGTCAATTGGCACTCTTGCTGGCCTTGGCTGGGACTTGTCAGTTTATTTTCCGGTTCCTTTTTGGGGAGAATCATAAGTTTTCTGCTAATTTTGCAGCATTGACCTGTTGGAATGTCTCAAATGTATTTCTTAGCTACTTCTATGGTGTTCAAATTTATGAGATAAATATCTAGCAATCCTGCTAAATATTATTAGATGACTATGCTCATGCTCCTGCTATTTTGCGATCCAGTGATAAAAAAATCATGCAAATTTACTGCTGTGATTTAGCTTTTTTATTGTTAATTTGATCATTTGGATGTGAAGCCTAAATCTGAATAGTGGAGTCTCTCATTGCTAATTCCAGAAAGTACAAGCTGCCTATGTCCCATATAATTCCTTTTCCAAAGCGGAATGATCCCATGGGTATTCAAGATTTCGGTCCTGGGAAACAAGTTTTAGCACTTTATCCGGGAACAACTGCATTGTATAGAGCAACTGTTGTCCAGCCACGCAAGGTAAACAGTTCATCCGTGGGTATTATCCAGATTCTTGTACTTAAAATAAGCTACTTGTGTTTGAGTTATCAATGTATTTGAACCTTGTGGAGGAAATCCGAAACTGACTACTTGCGTTTTGCATGTCTTGCGATGGTATGTTGCCTGTTTCTGCAAAAATTTCCAGAGGAAGACAGATGAGTAAGTAGCTTTCCCTTTGTTTTCTGTCTGAATATTAGGGATGAATGTGTTCACTTTTCATGTGCCATTTGGGGACCAAAGAGAAATGCCAAATGACGTGATTATGCATTTTGAGTAATAAGGAGGCTAGGAGCTAGTTCTTTCCCCTTCCATCTTTTTGGTGGAATTCTTTAGACTTTCCATGATGTCACTTGGTTTAGTAAATGGTGCACAACAAATGCTTTGATAAACAAATAAGCTCATTTCAACTATTTGGACAACAGTTAAGTGAAATGATTTCGTTTTTGTTCCAAATGCCAATTCTTCGTTGCAAACTGCCTTCGATTATGATTGTTATCGTTGTTTCCCTATTGTTGTGGCAGTTATATGTTGGAATTTGACGACGATGAGGAGGAAGATGGATCGTTGCCTCAAAGGCAAGTATCTTGCTACAGGGTAGTTGGTCTTCCGGATGGACATAAGCAGTGAATGTACATGCTGTTCATCTGTGTCTGTATAGGATTGTCCCCACGCCATTGTGCATTTAGACACATTTAGGTGGCCGTATGTGTTTATTTCAGGGAGCTAGGGTAATGCAGCCACTTTCTCAGCTCTTGTTGTACTACAATATGTTGTCTATTGGTCACTGCTACCAATTGTATTCTAATATTCGTTTCCACAGCCACTTTTATGTCATACTCGTTTCGTTTTTCCTAAGAAAAATCGTGAGCAGCTCGTGTTGATGTGTTTATCGTTCATAAATTAATTTCCTTCAGGCAAACAAAACGAGTTTTTGCCAAACTTAAGTAGCAGAAACAAATAAAAGAAAGGGCTTACGACTTTTATATTGATGTTAAGAAAAGTGCTGAAAACTTGCCTTGCACAATGTCGATGTGAAGAGATGAGCCGACGGACAAAGCGATAAGTTCTCTCCGTATAAGACTCCAGAAGGGAGATAGATCCAGCACCAATGGTCCTCTCCACAACAAGATAATCGAACATCGTGTCTAAGATGGGATTAAAAACCAACCTATTGGGAATATAATGGCTGTTGGAATACAACTAGGTATAATTACACACTACAAATCACCTTGCTCTCATTTTAGACGCCTCCGTATGAATTACTGTTGGAAATTTTCGCATTCGTTAACTCCAAAATTTACAAGAGCATTACTACACATTGTAACAAGAGTAATTCCCAAAATGACGCAAGTGGTGGCTAGCTCGTGTGGTAGAGCTCTTGGATGCTCCACACTGCATCTCGGGATCGAGTTCGATTTCCCCCTCTTCATGTAATAGATTAGGAATGACGAATGACAAAAAAAAAAAAAATTTCCAAAAATGACACTTCCGAGGACTCATTAGATAGAAATTCAAAGTTCACTTGAATAAAAGAAAGAACCGTACTTCAATGGTTTTTTTCTTTTTATAACTAAGGCAACAAAAAATCATAATGAAATAGACCTCAGTTGAGAGACTTGAAATTTGTATTTTAAAAACTTTTTAATTTTATTTTAAATATAAGCAAAGCATAGTTTGTTGTTGTTATTAGGTACAACTACTTTTTAATTGTTTACTCCCTCCGTCCCTTTTTAAGTGATCCACTTGGGAAACGTGTATTTTTACGAACGTTTAAAAATATACTTTCGCATATCGTTTTGAAATTTGTTTTGCACCAAATTAAAGTACTCTATGAGCACTTTAATTTGGTATAAAACAAATTAAAAAGTTATATAGAGAAATATGTTTTTTAGGGGTTTGAAATTGCACGTATTCCCGTATGGATCACTTAAAAAGGGACGGATGGAGTATTAGTTATGGTCAACATTGTTGAACATAAACTAGATATAGTATTTTGGCACAATAAAGTAAAGCCCAAAGATGAAATATATTATTGTAGGAGATATAGTTCCTAGAAACTCTAGAATATATTTGTAGAAGCTCTAGAATATCCTTCTGAAATATCTAGATTTTTTTGTGAGAAGTAATCACATGTTTAATTCTATAATTCTACTTCAAAGTTTATCTAGTATGAAAATTTATTTGGACTAGAGCCTTCAATGGAGTTGTCACGCCCTCAATTTTATAACATATTTAAATAACAAGTTTCCAATATAAAAGTCAACATTTTCATAGGTCAAATCCAAACCATCTCCATGAGTCAAAGTTTTACATTTGTCTAAGTCAACGAATCTCCGTACCCAAATACGCCGCTAGCGAAAATATCAAATTATTACATTGAGTAAATAGTCAAAAGATCACGATTTAATAAAGAGTTACAACCTCATCTTTTCAAAAATATACTAATAATAATTGATGATCAAATAACTTCTCCTTTAAAAGCTTTCAATAGACATGAGATGTATGCACACGTCAATCATCCACATCATGCTCCTTGCCGGTTACCTGAAAATGATAGGGTGAGCTCACTAGCTCAGTAGGAAACTTTTCTACTAACGCTAGGGGTATAGAGAATGAAAGATGCACATGATGATATAACAAACATGAATGAATTGACTAATATGGACTATGATTGATCGACTCAATGTTAAATGTCCACAAGATACCCAAATGCTCAACCAAGTACCCATGTGTCCAAGGAAATACCAAAATGTTCATAAATAACCCAAGTGTCCATCGATTTCCTCCTAATCGTTATAAATCGTGTCGTGTATCTAATTTCATCAAAATACCGCATTCTTCATAAAATATTACATTTTCAAACACTCCTGACTCCACAAAATAACCACTTGTTTTAATAGGGAATATATCCCTCTACCGGATTTCGTGGGCGCCGTGCACCCCTACCAGATTTCGTGGGCTCCGTGTACCCATGGTCAGGGACGCATCGAACGGTGGCCCTAGTATTGATAATTGCCATTTTCAAATATCCATTTAGACCTGTCCATAGCATTCATATAATCTGTTTCGTTCAAAATCTCGTACTATATCGATTTCGACTAAGTTAACGTGTGTTCAAGTATGTGAGAAATCAAGACGTGTCATGAATCATACCATGATAGGCTAGGGATGAATTCTCCAGTAGGTTTCGAGGTGTAGGAAATGGATATGTCAAGTACAAACCCGAGCAAGTGACCAAAACCAGAGAAAACAAATTTTGGGAGCTAAGGGGGGTTTAGATCGATCTACCACTGGTGGTGGGTTGATCCACTTTGGTTTTGAGCTGAACAGAAGCATTTTGAATCGATCCACCTCAAAAGTGGATCAATCCAACTGCCCTTATGAGTAGGATTTTTTACAGCTTTTCTAAAGTGAAAGGGGTTTCAACTAACCCAAGTCAAATTTGAGGTTCCAAATCATAACTAAAAATGAAAGAAGGGTATATTACACCAACCAATTCAAGGATTTTGCAACCAAATATGTAGGATCAAGCCCAACCAAGTTTAAAAACCCATTTCAATGGTGATATCAAAGGTGACTATAAATTTAGGAACAATCAAGAACAATGCATCAATTCAATAATATACTATTAAAGAAAGTAGATATTTGTCCCCTACCTCACAAACCAAGCTTCAAATGTGTAGGAGATGGGAAACCCTAGCTTGATCTGGCAGACCCAACCGAAATGTTCTTCTTCCAAGTGAAACCAAGACAACTTGGACTCCAAATCACATGTAGTTGACGAATATGAGGTTGGATCTTGAAGAGATGAAGCGTGGGAGGTGGATTTAGTGAAGTTTTTGAAGAAATTTTGGAGAGGAGAAGAAAGAGGGGCAACCAGCTGGGTGAAGAGAGAGGGAGAGTGTGTGTTGTGAGGTTTTTAGCCCTAACACAACATATATGTATATATGTTCTAATGTACGTCTAATGCACCCAAGTGTTATTTTTACTACACATTGGCCCCACGTTACACTTTAAACATTCCTCACATTTCCTCAACATTATTTTCGAAAAATCGTTTAAAAACACGAGTCCTTACAGGAGTAGTAGAAAATAGGGATGGATTCTAGCAATTTTGTACTAAGCCAAAATAAATTTTGAGTTCAAGTGTAATACAAATACTTTCCTTCCCCACGTTTGACTAAGTATTTGTGCGTGCACACACAAATATTCAACCAATAAAAAGAATTAAAATGATTCCATCTGGTCGTAATGAAAACATGTTTTTAGTTAAACAATCGATTCGTGTTAATATACCTAACACCTACACATACACAGAGTTACTTGAAATGGGGCTTCATCTTCCCTCTAGAAGGTGTTTAGCCGGCCATGGAGGTGGGGATGAATGCTTGATCTGTTGGAGTAATTGAAGAACCCATGGATTGACTTGCTTTTCTCTCTCTAGTCTTGCCTTATAATATTTTAGAACTCTCAAAACGTACAGAGCAGCAGTTTATTTGTAATAAAATTCCAAAAAATGCGTTTGAAACCCTAATCAGTGATGGACTCGGCCAAAACCGCCCGGACAGCTTTGATTCCTGCCCGGGCAAAAATTCCGTGAGAACCTCATGGATCAGGGTCGAATCTCGAAGATCCGAACCACTCAATGTGTTTAAAACGTGTTTTTAAGGGTTGAATCTTGAGGAATCGCCATATATATATATATAGGAACTTTCAAGTCCGTGATGCACCTTCCCGATTTTATTTTAAATGATTTGAACCGTCCAATGTGTTTAAAACGTATTTTTACGGGTACTCGCGAGAAATCATTGAAAAAAAAAATACAGGGAAGGGCTTGATCCGAGCAGTTTTTCATAAAACTGAAAATGTACAATTTTTTGTGGAAAATTGCTCGGGTCAAACCCTTCCCGGTATTTTTTTTTTACAATTTCTTGCGGGGATCCTTAAAAACACATTTTAAAAACATTGGACGGTTCGGATCATGCAAAAACATGTTTTAAAAACATTATAAATTGATTCATAATAAACAATTAAAAAATAGTACACATGTCCAAAAATGTAGTATAAGATATTTGGGACAAATGGAGTAGAACAATGATATGTACACACCCGTTGTGCCACTCCCAACCACACCCTCACTCACATAGAGTGTGGGGTTCACATGGGGCCTACATGTGAGGACCACACCCCATGTGAATGAGGGTGTGGTGGAGAGTGACACAAAGGGTGTGTACCTATCATTTTTGAATGGAGTAATATAAGACAAGAACGTAAAACAAAAAAGGTAGATTATTAGGAGGCGTTAGATGGACTGATCGTTGTGGTGGCAATCCTAGATTGAAACTTCGACAAATGGTCTCAGGAGGATAATGACACAGGATCCGAATCCCGCAATCGGTCCCCAAGGAAATCCCCAAATTGATCCCTCCGATAAAATTATCTTTCCTTCTCTTTTTTTTTTTTTTCCCTCTCCCCCGTCGCTTCTCGCCCCGACTCCACCTCGACGATTGGTAAGTTAGTTTATGTCTGATTCCTGTAAATACAGATCTAATGTTGAAGTATTGGTACCCATCCGGCTAGGGTTCGGAAAATTGCCTTCGCTTATTCTGCCCACACAATCACACAGTCCTCACGATTATATATTTATTTTTTTGATTTTATGCGTAGTTCCTTATTGTCATTCTATTGAGGGTTGAAAGCACAAGTTTTCGGGTAACGATTTTCATATTCAATATCCGTACTTGGATTGGCAAGATCAATCACCTAGTTGTGAGGCTTACCATAGCAGCCTTTGGGGGCGATGATGAATCAAGAGAGAGAGACTCTGCTTTTTGGCTGTATGTGAGGAAGTGTGACTGGTTGCAATTGGAGGTTAATGGTAAGCTTTTTTTAACTTACACCTCTGTACTTTGAGTGATTTTAACTTACACCCATTCAACTTTTTAGATACTTACACCCATTGTACTTTGAAGCAAAGTGTTAAAGGTTAATTTATTTGTTCAACTTGACAAATATCCTTATGAACAATAAGTTTCCTTTCAAAATGCATCAACAAATGACCAACTCACCCTTATAAGCATCATGTACGTCCTCCCACTCCAAGCAAACATCTTCTTCCTCGTCATGTGGAAGCACTTGGATCACTAGATGGTGTAGGAACGCAGTTTTGCAGCATGCATGGGCTTGGCATAGAAAACCCGCCCATAATGCTGGCAATGGTGTCCGCGGTTAATCAAGTATCACCGCCTACAATATGAATCATGGTGGGAAATAATAATAGTAATTGGGAGAAAGTGCGCAAAGAAGAGAGAGGAGAGAAGAATTAGAAGAAGATGGAGAGAGAGAGAGAGAGAGGTGCTTCACCATCGCAAGGGTTAGGCGGTTTCTGCAAGGAAGGACTGCAGCCCAGACCCCAATCACAATGGCTTCAGACTTGTAATTCATTAATCTAACTCTTTTTCAAAATGAAAGATTACATCCCAATTTATAATACATGGAAAAGACATTTAATTCCTATAAGTCTAAATGACATGAACCTAATCAATGAACACATTAAATAAGATATTGAATGGACCTAGATATATATGTCATAGAATCTAACAAAGACTACATGTAATGAATTAAGATAATGTGTTTAATATACCTAGATGAATATTAATGCAAGTACTTGATTCATGATGACCCTTGACCTTCCAACTACCATGGATGACCCTGGAACTACTAACTACTATGGATGACCCTTGAATGGCCAATCCTTGAACGACCTATGCTGCCTTTTGATTAGGATCTATGAAAGCACGGATACTCTATTTTGGCCTCCGTATCACGTATCGTACGCGTATCGGATACGGATACGCTCGGATACGTATTTGATACGTTTTTTTTAAAGTATCCAGAATTTAAATTTATTTTTTGGTATTCGGATACGTTTTGGATACGCTAGGATACGTTTCGGATACGCACGGGGGTAAATATGTTATTACTTGAAATATATGGGGTAAAATTGCAATTAGATCAGTGTTGTGTGGTTTTGTACCTATAATTAGCGAAATTACACTGGAAGCCCCCCAATTTTAGTTCCTATCATTTTATATGCTCTAGTATTTGTTATTATATCAATTTAAGACCCCAGCTTTTGTATATTTTATTTTCTATATCTAATGAAGCATGATCAAACTATAATATCTATATATCTATAATTTCTTATTTACTTTTGTATAACGTATATTTCATTTTTTAGGAATTTTAAAATTATATATATAAATATATTTTTATTTACTTTTATATTCAACGTATCCCACAACGTATCGTATCCTACTTTTTGGAAAAATCACGTATCCGCGTATCCGTATCGCGTATCCGCATCCGTGCTTCATAGATTAGGATCGTTGCATTTACCAAAATTCCCTCATCAAGCACTTTACTACTTGTTGTTATCCTCATCATTCTCCCTTTATTGGAAAACACTCAACCTAGAGTTTTGTAATGTTTGAGTATGAAAATTGAGGAGGGCCAGAGTTTTAACCATCCAACTCGATCATTGTGAAGAAACAATGAGAAGGCCAAAAATGAAAAAACATTTCACCACCCCATTGGCTCCATCTAACTCGTGTTGAATAATAAACTCAATTGGAAAAGTTTCTGTCCCCGAAAAAGCATTGACTATTGCCTTAGAATTATTGACTGTTTTGACTTCCTTGAGCGGCAAATCATCTTCACTATCCTCATTCATGCCTTCGTTGACTGCAATATCAAGTTCTACCTTTGCTTGTTGAATGCTCTCAATAACGGCAACGTGGTCATTCTCAATTTGTGTAGCTTCTTCAATTACATGACCAACTTGCTTTATAAGCTCCTCCTAGAAGAGCAACTGTCAACATCTCTAGTAATGTTTTTATCTCGCGTACTTCACTGACTGGCGTAACATCACTTTTCAAGGTTGCAACACCTCCTTGAGTTGCCCAATAGTCTTTGGACCCTGCGTCAACTTTGGGATTAAGTTCGCTAACCATCACCATAGTAGAGAGATCAATTTTGAAGATGCAGAAGCTTAAGCTCCGATACCAAACTAATGTAGGGCGGTTTTAGGACGCTTAAGTATTACTGCCTTCAATATTAATCGTGGTGATTTTTGGTGGGAAATAAGAATAGCAATTGGGAGAAAGTGCGCTAAGAAGAAGAAGAAGAAGAAGAAGAAGAAGAGAGAGAGAGAGAGAGAGAGAGAGAGAGAGAGAGAGAGAGAGAGAGAGAGAGAGAGAGAGAGAGAGAGAGAGAGAGAGAGAGGCGCTTCACCCTTGCGGTTTCTACAAGGAAGGACCGAGTTCAAACCCCAATCAATGAACTCATTAAATAAGATTATATTCATTAATCAACTCTTCTTCAAAATGAAAGATTACATCCCAATTTATAGTACATGGAACAGACACTTCTAATTCTTAGAAGTCTAAATGACATGAACCTAATCAATGAACTCATTAAATAAGATATTGAATGGACCTAGATATAAATGTCATAGAATCTAACAAAGACTACATGTAATGAATTAACATAACACGTTTAATATATCTAGATGAATATTTATGCGAGTACTAGATTCATGATGATCCTTGACCTTCCATGGATGACCCTTGAACTACTAACTACTATGGATGACCCTTGAATGACCCATGTTGCCCTTTGATTAGGATCGTTGCATTTACCAAAATTCCCTCATCAAGCACTTTACTACTTGTTGCTGTCCTCATCATCAATTTTATTTAATGTGTTCATTGATTAGGTTCATGTCATTTAGACTTCTAGGAATTAGAAGTGTCTTTTCCATGTATTATAAATTGGGATCTAATATTTCATTTTGAAAAAGAGTTGATTAATGAATTGAGTACTGAGGCCATTGTGATTGGGGTTTGGGCTGCAGTCCTTCCTTGCAGCAACTGCCTAACTCTTGCGAGGCTGAACCCAACACCATCCCCCCCCCCCCCCCCCTCTAATATTAATAGTAATGCAAGTACTAGATTCATGATGACCCTTGACCTTCCAACTACCCTGGAGCTACTAACTACTATGGATGACCCTTGAATGACCTATCCTTGAATGACCCATGCTGCCCATTGATTAGGATCGTTGCATTTACCAAAATTCCCTCATCAAGCACTTTACTACTTGTTGCTGTCCTCATCATCAATTTGAACTGGGAGTTGCTCTTCTAGCACCACATAGAACTCTGATTGCCATCACACATTAGCTAGTTTAAACCGCTAAGGGGTCCATGATTTCAGAGCTTTGAGTAACGGTGAAGAACTAAGGATATCCTAAAGTCAGAGCTTTGAGTAGTTGTGTGTAATTCTTGATGCCACAGAGCCCAATACCATGACGCAAATATTTGTTATTCCTTTTCTGTTTGATTCGCTCCCATTCGCTAAAAAATTCACCACGTTTGAAGACCCCAAAACATGCAGTAAGATTTGAAGACAACTAGCATAACTTTACACTTGGTCCCTTTAACTTTTGTTTCTGTCTTTTCTTTCTTTGTGCTTGGCATTCACGGAATGGTAGGGGTAGTACCGGTAGATAATAAGATCATTAAGGAGGGACAGGGAGGGAGGGCGAGAAAGAAGCCTCTAAAGTCTAAACCAGAGGGAGGGCGGGAGGGAGAGAGAGAGAGGGAGGGATTAACTCTTTGCTAGTCGACGAGCACATCAAAACTATAGACAAGACAGATTAAACTCACTACATTAAGTGAATCCACTTTCGTTGGACTCACGATTTTGTTTTGCGTATGCTAGAAGCCTCTAAAGTCTAAACCCTTCGTTACATGTAATTCGCAGAAGTTTCAAGTTAGATTAAACTTACTACATAAGTGAATCCACTTTCTTGGACTCACGATTTTGTTTTGCGTATGCTAGAAGCCTATAAAGTCTAAACCCTTGGTTACATTACATGTAGTGAGCAAGTTATTTTCTTGGGAAGTTTTCAAGAAACTACTCCTTAGAAACGTTGGTGGTCATTGGTCTCTAACTTTTAAGAGCATCCACAAAGGCCTAACCAAAATTGGATAACCAAAAGTTGCCACATAAGCTTTTGGTTTTCCATTTAGAGGTTGCTAAAGCTAGCAATGTCAAGTCCCACATTAGTTTTTTTTGTCCATAACAAAAAACAATGGACCCCCATCACTTTTTCAAACAATAACCAAAACTTGCCACATCGCCTTTTCAAACTGCAAAAAATAGTTTTTGAAACTTTTTTCTTTCAAAAAATTGATATTTTGAAAAAAAATTTAAAAACAAAACAGTTTTTCAAAGTAAACTTTTTTTTTTTTTTTCAAAAGTTAAAAAAAAAATGTTTTCCAAAATGAAATTTTGAAAAGAAAAAAAAAACAGTTTTTAAAATTAAACTTTTGAAAAAAAAAACAATTTTTTAAAATAAAATTTTGGAAAAAAGAAGTCTTTAAAAACACTGTTTTAAAATAAACTTTTGAAAGAAAAAAACAGTTTTTAAATTGAACTTTTGAAAACATTGTGCAGAGATAGAGAGAAGGGAGGAGAGAGAATGTTTTTGTCATTTTGTGTAATGGTGTGTGTACTTGATTGGATAGATGTGGGTCCACTAAATTTGGTTATTTGCAAAAGGTTGCTAGATTTGGTTATCCAATGGCCAAAATTTGGTTATTCCAATGTGAGCACTTTTTTGAACAAACATTGCTAACCTTAGCAACCTTTTGGTTTTGGTTAGACCGATGTGGATGCTCCAAGGTGCTCCATCAAGACATTGGAAGCAAGTATTCACACCATCAAAAGTGACCCTTTAGAAGTGCTTAAAAAATGAAGAAGGTTCTCATTCATAGCACTGTAGATGTCTAGTGAGCTCCAAAGTCCGAACAAAAGGCCACAACCAAAAGCTAAAATTCTTATTAATCACGCTCTAAACCTAAAACAGCCCTTATGCCTAGTTTTATTTTATTTTATTTTTCCATAGGCTCTCTAATATCCAATCCAACCTCTATGAGCAATATCGGATTAATGACTCTGAGTGGAAACACATCAATAATCTTGATGTTTGTTTGATGTACAAGTTTGCAAAGGTGGTGTTGATGGAGGATTAACGAGCTCAACCTCCATACTAGTTGTAACAAGGAGAAACTTGTGTCTGAAGACTCTGAACTACACTCACATCCTTGCACTTGGTCAAAATCTTTCACTTTATTAATGCATGCATTAAATTTTGTTTGACCGCTGCCTTTATAATGAATAAATCCTGCCATTTGTTTAATGTATGAAGTTCGTTGTGCAGGTTTGTTGCATCGAATGCTGAAAGAACATATAGAGGCACTGATCCCGCCGGTAACAGTTTCTTTCATGTATAACATTGACATACCATGTAGCTTGACACAGACATGAGACATGTGGATTCCAAAAAGTGGGGCTACAGACATGACGGGGGATATGAACTTCCATTTGATATATCTTTTATAACTGTATAGGTGGAAGCCAACTTTTTTGCTTCCAAGTTATGTCGTTAGTGATGGAAAGGAAATGAAATTATGGAATAGAGACCGAGATAGGCGACTATGATAGTTGTAGTGGTTTAGCTAATTGCTGAGTCCACTCTTCAGTGACATTCCCTTTCAATAACACTACTACACTAGCATCCACAATGTTCCTTAATACTTGCAATGGTGTTGGTTTCCCTGGAGCCAACTCTCTCAACAATCGTAGTGCATACAAGCTAGGAACACAAAGGCTCAAACCCTAACTGAAAGTTAAAACGAAGTGGATTGGGCTCTTTCTTGCAGAAGGTGGTTATATCAGTGAAGTGCTACAAACCTTCTTGAAAGGGTGAAATGCAACTTATACAAGCATAGGTTTAGTAGCAAGATCCACCTATTGTGTTGGTGAATCCAACTTAGACCCGAGCTCCCAATTCAGAACCTAGTGACCTCGCCCCCATTGGAAAAAGTGCGTGATCAAAACCAGGATAAGACCTCTCAAGCATGCAAATTTCAAAAATGAAAAAAAAAAAAAAAAAAGTAGTAGTACCACGCAAGATAGAATGTGGAGCAAGAATAAGATAGTACAAAAATATGTTCAAATATGCTGAATTACTTATTATAGACATAGTATTTACTTGTACTCACTATGACAATGTTTTGTGATACACTGTACAATATACTGTTATATATGTATATTTCTCCATTGTACAAATTCTCCTCTAGGCATAAGTGAAGCTGTCTATGATAAAACTATGCATGTTGTTGTAAAATACTCCTAAGAAATTTCTTAATGTACTCTGAATAAAATATGATCATTAAGTTTGTCTTTATTCTTCCATTCATGACTGGAGCAATTTTTGAAATTTCATGGCAGTTAAGGAACAGTCTTCGAGATCTCAAGCGACGTGTTCATTCAAATGACGAAAAGGTGCTTATAGAGGCATGTTGGTCTCTTTCACATATAAGTGGAGGAGGGAATGAGAGAATCCAAGCTGTGATTGAGGCACGTGTTTGTGAACAACTTGTTAACCTCCTCCTGTAAGTAGCATTTTACTTGTTCAGTTGAATCTGGATTTTCAATTAACGTCTTGCTCTCTTGAGCCACTTTTTCTTCTATTTTGTTTCAGTCATCCATCCCCAAATGTGCTTATTCTAGCACTTCGCACTATTGGCAATATTGTGAGTGGAGATTATGCTCAGACTCAGGTATGAGCATGTGGGAGATGATATGAGTTTTCTTTTGTGATGTTTTCCCATCATTAACTCCTCAACATTATGCTAGTGAGCATGCCAAAAAGTTGGGAAATCAAACATGATATTGCTGTTATTCAAATTTTTTTTTTTTTTTTTTGCTTGCTCGTTTGAAGAAAATAGAAGTTAGGTAATTCATTTTCTCACCCCCTTTGTAAGGCAAGAACCAATCCCACTCAGAAAAGATAAACAAATAATCAAAACACAAGATATACATGGTTCCGACTTAAGCAAAATTGCTTAATCGTACTCCACGGGGTGCTCGAGTTTCACTATGATGAAGAACAATCAAGATTACAATCGGGGCTGGCCTAGTGTTCTCTTTTATAGTTATAAGGGCACCATCAGAAAATCCTAAAAAACGTGTAGCTTAGGATTTAGTATTTTATCAGTGTGCTTGATTTTTGAATTATAATTACTGTTTTATTGTTTTTGACCTACTTGTGGGGGTTGTCCACATTTTAAATGACATCTGCTAGGCACATGACCTTTTATTAGAATAGGCCAATAGGGATGTGACACCTAGCAAGGTACTAGGGTTTGGCTTGAGTTCCTATATAAGCCCAGCTTCTCTCTCTTTTCCAGCAGTTTTGATGAAATGAAAAAACCCTAGCTGCTGCTAGTTATCTCCTCTCACCTTCCCCTTACCTTCTTCTGGAATTCTGCCTCCTCTACTGCTGATTATCTGCTGCTGCTGCTGCTCCTTCTCCACCTCTCAACTTCTCTTTGCTGCCATCTCCAGGTATATCACAACTCTTCTTCCTGTGCTGCTGCTGCAACTCTTCTTCCTCCCCTTTTGCTACTGTAGCTGGCGCTTCCTTTACCTTCTTTCCCCTTTGTTCTCTCATCTCGTGGCTGTTGCTGTCTGAATTTTCTTCTACCAAACCACTTTTCTAGATTTGCTACACCCTAGTTTTTAGCTAGCTTGTCATCTTTTGCTTTGGAATTGGCCACCTATCTTTTGTAAGACTTATTGACTGGTATTTTAGTGGTGGAATTCAGTTTTGTTAGTGCTTTATCATGTTAACATCTGTACTGTTACATGGTTGTTCGAATTATTGGCTTGTTATTCATTTGGAGATTATATACCTGCTAAATCACTAAAAGTTGGCTTAACTTGTGAAGTTCTCCATTAATAGCATCGTAATTTTGTTCGTTAAACCTTGGGCTGCATTAAGGTAGTCAAAAAATAGTCCACTTGACATTACTGTAATAATCAATGATCAACGTGATACTTGGTGTAACAGGTTGTCATTGACGCTGGGTTTATTCCTCATCTCATCAATCTTCTTCGAACAACTGAGTTGGATGTGAAGAAAGAGTCGGCTGTGGCAATTTCAAATGCCACTTCCGGTGCTACCAATGATCAAATCAAGTATGCTTCTTTCTATTGAATTTTCTTAGATTAATTTTCCGTGTAAGATTGAGTTTTTATTTTTAAAACAATTGGTTGTCATGTTAATTGTTAGACAAAAAATTGACTATTTTGCTTAAAAAATCTCACTCGCATGAGAAGAATTCAAGCGAGTTTTATTAAGTGGTTCGGACCCATTCATGATATAACATATATCTTGATTGCATCTTTTATTCAAAGGACTGCCCTTTGATTCCTACTATTCTTTATCGTCACCCTTTTTTCGTGAGAAAGAGGAAGAGGGATTGGGTTTTATTTATTTTAGGGGCTCCAAGATGGCTGCCTAGTACCCATAGTTTGGGATCAAGCCAAACATAGTTCATGTTTAGTGATATTATCTTTAGCGAGCCTATGCGGCTCATTTGACAGTTTGGTGAACATTCGAGATTCAGTCGTGAACTTACGAATTGTGGCATCACTGTAACAAGAGCACATCCCAACTAGGTTGGCACCCACACCTTATCAATCATATGTTGTTCCTTAATCTTTTTAATTTTGCAGATTTTTAGTGAACATTTGGGGTTCACAAATATATGATTTTAGTGAACAATTAGGGTCCACAAAGTTTGTGACTGTACCCATTTGAATGGGTTGCCTATGTACCCGAGTTCGACTCGGAATCCAGTCTAACATAGTTTGAATTTATGGAATTGATTTGTTTTAGTGTACTTTAGGGAATTCACCATACTTGTGAGTGTACCCATTTGAATGAGTTGCCTACGTATTTGAGTTTTACTCGGAATCAAGTTAGTAGACTTTTCAAACATTGACACGCTTAACTGTCAAAGTTGATTGAAATTCAATTTGCCACATTATGAAATGCCAGAGTGGCATTTTCCAAAATCCTGTAAGTCAATTGAGGATTCATTTTTGTGAATGGCAAACCTAAAGCCACGTCCATATATTCCAGTAGACTTAGTCCCAGTTTTTGTTTACAGCTTAATCAGATCTTTGATGATTATGAACTCATAGTCATTTTTTCTAAAAACTGAAACAATTTGTAGATGTCTTAATATCTCGTTAAAATCGGTCAAACTCCCAACTTCAGGAGATGAAATTACCCATGATATCAGAAAGTTAATCGAGATTTTGTTTTCATGTTTCTCTAGAGAAAAATGTAGACTGAAATTCCCCATTAGAGTAACGAACTCTAGGCTTCAAAAGATTTGTTCGTTCAACATTTTCGGAGAAACAAATACATGGGCAATTGAAAGGTTCATTTGGCCTTCATGTGACTGATCTTAGATCACTACTTCAATTTGGCGAAACGAAATGTTAGTCATCTGACTTTGTACCAAGTTCAAATGTGATCGAAGAATATAAAATATACTGGTCCAAACTTGGGAGCACATAATTAACTCCTTCTATTTTTTAATTGGACTTAAACTTTTCAAGCCACTTGAAATAGAAATGCTAGGTTTCTATAGAGACGATTTAAACGCCATAGGAGACCATCCAAACTAATTACTTGCTGAACTTGTTTGATAACAATCATTCAACGGTTTTTGTCGCGGTTGAATCGATTTGTAATGAAAATTTAACTTCACCCTAATTGGCGGCTTTTGTCGTGGCCAAATTAGTGTATGAATCTATTTATTTATTTATTTTTACTTTTTCACTGTTTGGTGGCTTTTTTCGCGGCCAAATCACTGTACAAGCAAAAGATTTTATGTTCGCTCCATCCGGCAGCTTTTGTCGTGGCTGAATCAGTCTGTTGCAAACCGTATATCTTCAAGCCCAAAATGTATAGAATGTCGTCCAACCGCTTTTGTCGCGGTTGGATCGGATTCTAACAACATTTTAATTTTGCTTCGATTGGCAGCTTTTGGAATGAGAAATTTCAGTGAAGAATAGGCAGAATTCTAGTACGGGAATAAATTCTTTTCACTGGAAGAGATTTTGGGAGTGGTTTTTTCTTTCCCCTCAAAGAAAACTTTTGTTTTTGGTGAGAGAGAGAAAGGAGTTTGAAACCCACACTTGAAATTGGCTGAAAATTGCTTCGTACTCCTCCTTTAGACTCTACTTTTTGCTCTCTGTTTTTTTCTCCTCCCTTTCTGCCTTATCATGGGATGTCCCCACGTTGGCCATATCATGGGATTATGGGAACCAACCCACTAAATCACACTGGAGGGTAAGTGGGTAACCAAAATGAAACTGCCACTATGTGGTGGCATTAGCCAAAGCACTGGATTTGAATTTTGAAATTTCCATTACTTATGCAAATGTTTCTTTCGTTTAATTACTGTTTTATTTATTTTTTGGTTTGCAACTGATCACACCATGCGACCAAACACGTTGCTTTTGTATCATGACATTTCATGATGTTTGACCAAGTCTTTTTTCTATATTGGCCTAGCAATGATTTGCTTTAATGCAGCATTTACCTTGCATTTGTTATCACCAGAAACAAATAAATATTCTCTGAGTATTTTTATTTTAACCTTCTCTATGAGGGTAGTCTTAGACTACTTAATTTAATGTGAATTTTTTTGCATTTCAACGTTGATCACAGGTACTTGGTGACCCAAGGCTGTGTAGAGCCATTATGTGATCTGCTTGCATGCCCTGGTCCAAGGATCATCACTGTCTGTTTGGAAGGGCTAGAAAATATCGTAAGGGTTGGGGAAGTTGAGAAGCACTTGGCAAACACTGAAGATGTTAATAACTATGCCCTGTTGATTGATAAAGCTGAAGGGTTGGAAAAGATTGTAAATCTCCAAAGACACGAAAGCAATGAGATTTACAAGAAGACCAAGAAGATTTACAAGAAGACCATGAGGAGTTGGATGAGACTTTACCTTCAGGTGGTGGTGCTCCCCAGCCCAGCTCCGAATGCCTAGAGACTTATAGATCCAACCTAGAAATAGATGAGCAACATACCTTGCTCTGAATTTGCCTCCGCCCAGATGGAAGTTGATCATCACTTCCACCAAAATTGGAGCTGGGCTGGGGAGCACCACCACCTGAAGGTAAAGTCTCATCCAACTCCTCATGGTCTTCTTGTAAATCTTCATGGTCTTCT